>JAUEKX010434927.1:0-13831 GCA_031834005.1 Dendronotus venustus
GGCTCCCAGAAGCAGACACGGTATTTTTGACCCCAGAACCCGAGTATGTTCGGGATTGGCACTTAAAGGGTTAAAGTTAAACTATTTTAATTGCGTGTATAAAATAATTCATGGTTGTTGACCAATTGTACATCTTAACGAAAAGCTTTCTACATTTCTACTACCATTTCTTTCAGCTGTCATTTGTGATATCCCACCTCAACCAGACAATGGACGTTTAGAAGGTTACAACGCCACCGCCGCCCTAACACAACTCCCATACGGTAAAACAGTACACGTCATATGCAATCCTGGCTTTCAACCAAATGGAGCTCCTAACTCCACATGTTCTGGTGAGTTAGTTTTTTATTTATATACATGTTGATCTCCATTAATGAACGTTATTTATTTATTTATTGTTGGTAGTTTTTTCTGGTCACAATGCCGTGGAGAGTATAGACCGCGTTATTTTCTAATAGACCTGATTTTCAAGCTAGAATTTATAAACTTGACCATATCAGAATTGAATAATTTTTTATATCCGAATCTCATTTTACAAAATGCATAACAATACTAATACAATTTTGACACTATTTATTTACATTCCATAGGTGTTGGCGTGTGGCAACCCTGGGTTTCCACATGTATCGATGTAAACGAATGCAAGAATACTCCATCCCCTTGTAAAGGGGAAGGTAATAGCACGTGTGTGAACACCCTGGGTAGTTTCCTCTGTATCTGTCAAGAAGGTTACGAGAAAGTCGATCAAGTCACCTGTAAAGGTATGTATGTGAAAGACGTCCAAACAACATTGTTATGACGTCATTTTAACGTCGTATGGCGTCATTTTAACGTCGTATACCAGGTTGGCAAACGCAATGATGAAAAAGTCTTCCGGGGAAGTTCTTAACCAATAACGGTCTTGTCCTTTTCCTTTGATTTGGCCATCATCGTTAAGAGAGATGATAACATTTACGATGGAGAGTGAAAAGACAATTATGTAATAGCTTTTCTCAATAGATAATTGTCATTTTGCTCTTCTATGCATTGTTTCTAATTAAATTTTACAATATAAATAAACAACATTACTCACGCACTTACGGCAAATTTCTGTGCTTTTTTACATGACATTCTGTTTACTTCATTCAGCCTTTTTCATTTTTAATCCTAGAACAAAACTGAACCTCCAAAATATACTACAAAGGTGGAGAGTGAAAAGAAATTATTTCGCAATGTTTTTCACTATATAGTACTTTTTGTTCTCCACCACATGTTTCTAATGTGAACCTTTAGATTCGAATACCCAGTCAGCACACTCAGTTAGAACAACGTTCTATGCACGTTTTGACATTGTATCAACGTCCATGCAATGTTCATTCAATGTGCATAGGACAACGTTGTTAGAATGTCATTTCAAACAAACAAGCTCATTTACCAACCACTGGGCATGCAGTAACGAAGAATGTTCTAAATATTTTGTTTTTAATAATATAATACTGTATTTTTCCTTTTTGTTTTCCTCCTAGATATTAATGAGTGTGAATCGAATAATACGAAATTGAAGTGTGACCAAATGTGTACTAACCTACCTGGTGGTTACAAATGCACATGCAAGGATGGGTATTTCTTGTACACGGGCAATGAAACATTGAATAGGATAGAGCAGAGGACTGCTATCAAATACCACAGCTGTTTTGGTAAGAGTCTCATATATGAATTCAACAAAACTATGTAATGTATTTGATATGTTTATGTTCGAAATACATTCTCAAAATAAACTGAAAATACATTTTTTTTTACTTTTTGTTGAATTTTACACCATAACCTTTTGATTCAAAGGAAAGCTCTACCAATGAAAACATTGCAATGCCAAAAATTTAATAATCGTAATTTCATGATTGTCTGTGTATCCCATCATATTTAATGTTTGCATTTGCTGAGCTTCCCTAGTAGATTAAATTATGCAGGTATTTTGTTTAGTGTCACTTTCGTTGGAAATGTTGACCTATCTTACGGTAGCGAAGGAAACTAAACAGCCTAAAAAAAAAGTATTAGCGGACCACAAGAAGCCAGAAAATTGAGTATAAAAGAAAGGTGGTTTCTTCAAACGAAAAAGCGAAGATGCAGCAGCGCATGACTGCAACCATTGATGACCTTCGTTATCAAAATATTGTCTGTCTGTTTTAAGTTGAATCTAATGAATTTGCCTTTTTTTTGTATGAATAAATAAGTAAATTACGTAATTCTTTTCTGTTTCCCAGGCAACCGTTGTCCAGCGCCTTTCATTCCTGACAATGGTTACGTCATCAACTATGGCAGAAGATATCCAGTCGAGTTGGAATATCATTGTGTAAAGGGTTATGTACTGAATCGTTTGAGTCGACCAAAATGCCAGAAAAATGGAACTTGGAGTGACGCCTTCCCGGACTGTGTCGGTAAGAATTATTAAAACAAAAGTAATAGCAGGTAAAAATGTTTTTTTTTACGCTGATGTTTGACTAGATCTAAAAGTTATAAAAGTCAGAGACAGGTCTAGAGGGTCTGCAAACCCCTGTGTAGGAGAGCAAAAAGGCTACAAAGTAATTGTCTTTTCGTTCTCCTTTGCAGACGTTGCCGACCCTCTAAAACCGTTTGTGGGGACACAAACTATACCAAATCATGGAATGTTTTTTTTATTCACCTTTTAAACAGAATCTGGCTGTTACGCACCAAAGAACGTATCTAACTCCATGAAAGAGGTCAATGGCACACTACACGCAAACACTGGCCGATTTGCTGAAGGAAGTCTTGCCAAATACTCATGTGACTATGGTTACGAAAGAGTGGCGGGCAACTTGGTACAAGAATGCGTGCAAAATGCAACACAGTACTATTGGTCAGGATTAAGTCCAGTTTGTGATCGTAAGTCTCTTTTCTCCTACGAAAGTTAAGTTTTTGTCACATCTTTACCTCGCAGTTTTGGTGACTTTATTTCCAGATTTTGACGACAAATTTCAGATTTTGCTGACTTTTATTTTAACTACAAATATTTTGTACCTTCTTCTTTCGAGTTTTTTTTTCTTCATTATTTAATTTTGAATCTCGAAAATAAAATCTCTAATAGTGTAAAAAAGGTTTTGGCAAGTTACAAAAAATTGTAAAATTGCTTACGTTTACCTCAGACATGTATTTATGCGTAATCATAAATTTTTGCGGAGGAGAACTATTTTTAACTAAAATTTCATTATTTTTATTGATATTATTCTCCTCCGCAGAGCTTTGGCTAGTCACACTATATTGTTCGTAATACATTTTTGTTTACTTTTAAATTCTGCGACTTAGGTGTATCATGTGGAAAACCACCAAGCGTAAAGGATGGCTATTCAATAGTTTCCAATGGAACACAATACGGTGACAACGCAACGTACATGTGTAATGGAGGATACCATATGATCGGAACCAACCAAACAACCTGCCAGATCAACGGAAAATGGTCCGGATTCCCCCCTGTCTGTGCACGTAGGTCATCTTTCTTTTAGAAAACTTCAAATAATTTGATTTTGATGTCTAATTAAAATGCGTAAATATTATCGTGTTGTCATGAGTACGTATATTTTTGCTCCGTCAATTTTTTTAAACCGTGAAGTGTATATCGTTTAAAACGATTCAATTTTTATAAAATATTTTTTTATCGAATAATATATGCCCAATAAACAAGACAAATTTTGATAACTATTCGATAAAGTACTTCCCAAAAATGTTCGCCTAAATAGCCGCCCCTTTCTCGAGTAACCACCCCAGGGTGTTATTTAAATACGACATCAACCAAAGGGGCGCTTATTTGAATATTTGGTCGAATTAGCGCCTTTCTTTCTAAAACAAAAAAAATCTAAAATTATTAACTATGCCCCTAATTGGTCAGTTTAGTGGTTAGTTATGTTAGCGGCTATTTTTGTTTTATTATTTTGAATATGCACTCTTCATGATTTTCAATTTTTATCGTTCTTTTCAGCGTCACCTTGCCCCGACCCAGGACTACCCGAAGGAGCCGAGCGTACCGGTGTTGTTGCACTCGGGGAGACTGTCACTTACTGGTGTATCCAGCATGGTTACAAGTTGATGGGAAGTGCTAACCGTACCTGCATCTACCTAGGCAAAGGTAGAGGTAACGGATGGACAGAGAAGCTACCATCATGTATAGGTAGGAAGGGCATATTAAATATTTTTATTACATTTAGTGTCAGGCAAATCCTCAAAGTATTAAGCGTAAAATATAATAGTTTTAATTACCATCCTCTTTTGCGAAAACGCAATTTTTTAGATTGAATTTTCAGTAGTAAGCCCTATTCTCAAATGACGCTGTGTTTGTCAAAAGGAGGGGAAGGGAAGGGATTTAGCCTAAATATACGTCTCTCCGATAATATAATTGCGGTGACTGAATCCTGATAACACGAACCGTTTTAGAATTTCTGTTGAACTTTTATTAAACCTTTCTCATAAGCCTGATAATTCGAATATTAAAACTTTTAGTCTCTTGGTGGTTCGAGTTATTGGAAGTATACACGTTTTTTCTTATAAGAACATCTAAAATTTAGCTAAGGTTAAATGAGTTTATGTTTTCGCTTATTTTCAACTCCCATTGTTCTTATTGAGGGTTCTTACACAAAATATACAAAATAAAATTTTTCTTGACCCAGGAATTCGGGAATTTGTTCGCTCAGTATCTGTATTTTGATAAAAAAACGAACTCTTTGCTATATTGTATGTAACAAGGTGCTGCTCTAAAAAAATTATTCTTAATAAAAACTTAATTAATTTTTACTCCTAGATATACTAGCACCAGTATTGAAATGTGGAGAACAACAGAACTTCACTTTACCACTCTACGAATCGAAAATGATTGTCACCTGGCAACCACCAACCGCTTTTGACAACAGCGGTGAAACCATAAAAGTAACGAGCATCTCTGGAATTCAGCCACCAGCCTATCTATCAGCTGGAATGAACAAGGTCAAGTACTTTGCTGCTGACAGTTCTGGGAACAATGCAACCTGCGATTTACTGATCAACGTGATAGGTGATTTTTATTTTTATCAAAGTGTGATAGCAAGCACAAGATGTTATTTCAACGTCCATGCAACGTCATTTTGACGTCGTATGCTTTTAACTAATCAGTTATTGTTAACTACGACTCCGTTATGTAATGTTTTGTAACCCAGCCTGTCTATGACGTTACAATGATGTCGTATAGACGTCAAAACAACATCCATTCAACGTTAAGGTCGTATGGAAGAAATTTCATATTTTTTTGCTACTTTTACTCTTTGTAGACAACGAGAAACCTCGAATCCAATGTCCAAAGAACATTGTCATCAAAAGCGATATAGATATCCAAGTGACCTGGTCGAAAGGCTTGTTTATAGATAATGTCGGTATTGCAAGTGCTACTTTCAATCCACCTAATGGCTCTCTATTCGCCTCGAATAAACATCACAAAGTTGTTGCTACAGTCACTGATGTCCAAGGCAACGAAGATCAATGTGTTATGGAAGTTTACATTAAAGGTTTGGCAACGTACCCGTAATAGAAAGTGCTCTCTGTTCACTGTGGTGATATTTATCTCTGCTTTTCGTTAAATATTTTGTTCTTCAAATTTTATTTGTGAATTCGTGCTTCAAAATATTTTCTGACAGTTGTTGAATCTATACAGCAGCAACAGCTTTATGCTACGATTATACACAAGCAACATCTGCGAAGGAGCGTGAAAATCCTAGTGTTTCTACAGACGTAATCACCTTTTTGCTCTCCTACACAGGTTTTGTCGGCCCTATAGATCTCTATTAATTCCTGAGCTCTAAAAAAACACGGGATTTGAACAATTTTCTATTGCTTGCTTCTTAGTTGTTGTTTTTTTAGTAGAAACGCATAAAATAATTTTTTCAACAAGTATAAGTAGTGTTTCTTATAAAAAACGTATACCGTAGAAAATATTGAGATGTCACAATGGGTATGACGAGCTTTGATGGGCACTTGGGTTATTTCACCGTTTGTTTATCATCCTTTAATCTCTATCATTAGGTTGTGGCTGTCACTTAAAGAATCAGACCTGTCCTGAGTACAAACCCTTTAACGGTTTTTCCAAGTGTCACGTCAGACGTTTGCTTGGTGTTGTCATTACCTGCGACGTATCCTGTCCTGCAAATCATTCGTTTGTCGAGATTGGGAGTTTCAAACACGAGAAGATTCACTGTTTACCAGGAGATACTTTCCAAGAAAAAATCGTACCTGGGTGTGCAGGTAAGGGCCTAATTGTGTCCGGTTGGTTGACCTAACTCGTCGTCAACCCGACTCCATCTCACTATTTATTATATGAAAAGGTTTGAAAAGCAAGCAAGCACCGGGTCAATCCGTTTGTATAATATTCTGAACCGGGATAGCCTACTTCGGTGAGCCAGCTTGTTTCAACCGATTTGACCCGCTTTGGAAAAATGGAAGGGCCCAGCCAGCATATGACGTTAGAACAACGTCATTTGGACGTTGTTACGACGTCAAAACGTAAAAAACAACGTTGTAACGACCTGGGCGTTCTAACGTCGCCTGCCAAATAATCCGATAGGGAAAACAATAATAATAATAAGTATCCAAATAAGTTTTATTATCCAGTATAAGTTTTACCAAAAGCACTAGGTTTTTTCTTACTCGGGAAAATCTTTCTTACTTTAAAAAGGTGATTATTCCGCCCGTTTCAACAGTATTTTCTTGTTGTCTATTTGTGTAGAGCGAAAATCTGCCATCGCATGTGAGAACGTTAAAATCGAAACACGATTCAACAACAGCAAAGGCTTAAACAACGGCTCTTTCAACACGACATTGTACAACAACCGACTTCAAACAATCATCCATGACCAATGCAAAGACTTGGGGACAACACTCATCAAAACATCTCATGTTTATGGAAACTCTAACATGACCACGAGTTTCAAACTCATTCCACCAGGAAATAGTATGACCTCCAGTCTTGGTAATCTCTTGACTCAATGCATACAAAAGATTAAATCGAAGTTCTCAAACACAACTGCAGTTGCCGATGAGCTGACGGTTGGAATGATTACACCAGACATTGGAGACATTACGTTGTTTACCGAAAACTGTTGTCTAGGCGATTTAGGGTATTGTTGTCCAAGTGGACATTTGATTCGTTCAACTGGTGGTACCTTGGAAACCGTTGCATGTTGTAAGTAACATAACTTCTCAATATATCAATAGAAAACAAGTGGTAAAGGGTACTCGATCTAAAAAATATATATTATATTGTGTGCAATATTTTTTCCAGCACAAGACGTCAGAACGGCGTCGTTACAACGCTGTTGTTTTGACGTCGTAACAACGTCCAAATGACGTCGTTCTAACGTCGTATGTCTGCTGTGTAGACGCCTTGAGAGATCTCTTTTTTCCATTATCACCACTCAGAGGCGCTTTTTGAGGGACATTAACATCTGCGAAGTAGGGTGAAAAACTATTACCTTGTAGTGTTTCTCAACAGATGATTGTGTTTTTGCTCTCCTACACCTGTGTTTGCCGACCCTCTAGATCCACCTCTGCTTCACTAGTGCTCCATCCAGTTTATTGTTAAATCAATGGTTATGGTCTGGTTATGGTTGTATTGTTTTGATGAACAATTTTAATATACCATTTCAACCAAGCTGAAATTTATTAATTGTTTATATTGTATAAATATTGTCTTATTGATATTTCTTCAAAATTTCGGCAAAACACAAAATTGCTTAGAAGAGCAAAAAAGTAATTGTGTCTTTAGAAAACTACAATATCTTTTGCTGTTTACTCTCCTTCGCAGATGTTTGCTGTGCCTCTAGAAACGCTTTTACTAGATGTAAAATGATACGGTGTTTATTTTTCTTACTTTTTATGTCTTACTTTTGCATAAGACTAAATGACGCTTGCTGGAAAAGTTATCTCTGGAGGAGAATAATTTTCACGAAAATAATAGTACTTTTTATGTGAAAATGTTCTCCTCCGCAGATATTTGACTAATTCCAAACACATCGCTCTCTCTCTCTGGAGGACAACATCTTTTTCTTTTCCACAAAAGTAAAGTCTTCATTATTTACAAACATGAAGGAATATATATATTTTTTATTCTTAGTGGCATGTTCACCTGGTATGTCGTATAACACAACCAACAACAAATGCATCGCCTGTCCTAAGGATTTTTACACACCATCACCTAGTCATGAACAATGCGTCAAATGTCCATCAGGCACAGGAACATTAGCTGAACATTCATCCAAATGCACTCGTAGGTTTTTTATTAATATTATTTTTTTTGTCAAGTTTTGTTCCATCATTTAGACAGCAACGACAGTCCTAGGAAAGAAATATGAATTTACTACAATAGTTATCATACAAGAGTTACTGGTGACGAGAAGAGAACTCGAACTCGGAAATTCCGATATCCTACCATTGCGCCACTGCTCCTTATTTAAGTTCGTTCTCCCCTTGTGTTCTCTTGTGTAGAGGAGGACCGACAAAGCTCTACAGAGAAGAACCATTTCAACAAAGATAACACTATTCTAGATAAAAATGTTCTCCTTCGCAGATGGTTGACTATGCCCAAATACGAACTATTTCTACAAAATTAATTGGTACTTCTATGTAAATGTTGTTACAACGTTGCACGGACGAAACGTTGCACGGACGTTTAAGTAACGCTCTCTGGAGGAGAGATATCTCTGTGTTTAAATGTCCTCCCTTTTAGATGGTTGACTAGATTTAAATGCGTTTCTCTCCTTTACATTATACAATCAACGAATATCGAATTAAAATTAATTTCAATAAGTATGAAAAGCGGCTTAATAACCAATGTCCAGTTTGACGTTGATTGCATAGCCAAGACGTTCAAAAGATGTCGTATTGACGTTGGATCATCGTTCTTCAAAATGTCAAAAACTTGTCAAAAAAATGTCAGAAACAACGTCGCCAGATTCATCATTTCTTTATGAATCATTCTAGCTATGTGTGCTCCTGGAACATTCTCGTCGACTGGTTTGGAACCAACGTGCCGAAAGTGCGATTACAGTTTTTACCAAGAACAAAAAGGATCGAATCAATGCGTTGCATGTCCTGCTGGTACAACTACAAGTGAACGTGGCTCTGACAATGCAACTCTTTGTAGAGGTAGTGATTATTAACTGATTAATTGAGTTTTTCGGTTGATTGGTTTTCAGAATTCTATTGTCGTTCATTGCCTCTAGATGTAAAATCAGCCACCGAGAGACCTCTTTAATTCCTTCGAATCAAAAGGTCTGGTTATTAAAGTTTACAAATAAGAGATTATAAACAGGATTGTAAATAACTCTTTGGTAGAAAAACCTATTAAAGCCTATTAAACTTTCTCAACCCTGGTCAGCCCGGAAAGCGAGTCAACTCGGCTTAACTTGCTTTATAAAATCACTCCTAATTTGAATTTCTTGGCAGCTGCAGAACGCTTTTGTTGGCGGCTCCTTCGGTACAATATTTTTATAAAACTTAATCTTTTATTTTAAATTAAAAAAGGTTTTTTTTGCAAACATCTCTTTTTCATATAAAGGTTTTTACCCATTTTCCATATAAATTCTGAATAATAACATGAAGAAAGTATTTCTTCTTAACCTACTATCGCCAGTGGGATATTAAAAAAGTATTTTGGTTTAAATAATATTTTATCTTTTTTTTGTCTCTTCATTTATAGCACCATGTAAACCCGGCTCAACTTCCATCGATGGACTGGAACCTTGCCAACCCTGCAAGATTGGGCATTTTCAAGATGGGACAATGAAAACAATTTGTAAGCAATGTGTTGGGGGAGGAACGTTTGGTGGGAAGGCTGGTGCCAAAAGTCAATCAGAATGTCCAAGTGAGTTTTACTCTTTCATCAGGTATTTAGCGATTATAAACGCCGTCGCGTGTCACCTAAACACTTTTAAAAATCGGAGAAAGCTCTTCGAAAATCGGGGAAAACTCTTCGAAAATCGGAGAAAACTCTTCGAAAATCGGGGAAAGCTCTTCGAAAATCGGAATAATTTCTGATAGAATGAAGTTGTGCGAGACAACATCGCGGCATTTGCAACTAATCGTGTATATTTTGTTTGTTTGTTTGTTTGCAAACTGTTCATGGTTTCTCGATATCCTTTTTTCGATGTATATTTTGTTTATTTCTCAGCTGACAACCCTTGTGACGCAGCGAAATGCTTAAACAATGCCACCTGTATCAGCGGAAACTACTCTTACACTTGCGTATGTCAGCCCGGATGGACCGGAAAACACTGTGAAGTAGACATCAATGAGTGCTTATCTTCGCCCTGTGGTAACCATGGTAACTGCACCGATCTTCAAAATGACTACTCGTGCACGTGTGAAGCTGGTTTCACAGGGAAGAGGTGTGAAGTCAATATTAACGAGTGTGTCAATCAAACGTGTTCGAATCGAGGTGTTTGCATGGACCTGCGCAATGACTTCAAGTGTTTGTGCGCTGCTGGTTTCACTGGTGTTAGGTAATTTCCAGCGATTCTAGAATTTTAGGGCTGAATTTATTTTTGTTGTATAGTGAATTTTTTTCTTTATACTCCACTAGGCATAAAACATTTAAACAATGTAACAATAAAGCGCAATACCGCGTAATCTATTGTTCTCATTTCCTAAATGTTGCCCAACGTTTTCCGTCTAATAGTAGGTATAAAACGTGTTTATGCCTTGAGAAAAATGCATTACATCATACATATTACATCTTTAACACGTTTGAGACGACCCTGGAACTTCTTTCAAATGTATATAAGACGTAACTAGATGGCCAAAGGTATAATGACTTACAAATTATTTTTCAGTTGTGAAAAGGAAATAAATGAATGCGAGCCAGAACCTTGTTACAACAATGCTACATGCACGGACGGTATCAATGCATTCTCGTGCCAATGCAAGAAAGGGTACGAAGGCCGACTCTGCCAGAACAAAACAGACTTCTGCCAGTCACAGCCCTGTTTCAACAATGGCACGTGCGTCAACGGAGAAGAAGATTTCGAGTGTGCCTGCCTACCTGGATTTACAGGGAAGCTTTGCGCTACCAATATTGACGAGTGCAGTAGTCAACCATGCCAGAATAATGCTTCGTGTGTTGATTTAGTGAATGATTACAAATGTTTGTGTAACTTAGGTAACATTAATATATTTCCTTTCACAAGTTCCAAATAATCAATTGGGATTTTTTGAAAAGTTGTTGAAGATTGTTGATTTATTGAGTTTTTATACCAAATTTATCGCGTTTGGGAAACTTTGAAATGTTAAATTCCATAGGAGACCACCTCTAGAAATTCTTCAACTATAAAACAGTTGACAAAATTATTGTCCAAAACAAAACAAAAATCAATAGCCGGAGCGGGGGTGAAGTACATTAAAATGATACAACAATCCATCCTTAAGCTCCAACCGGGTAGGCTCTAAGTACATTAAAATGATACAACAATCCATCCTCAAGCTCCAACCGGGTAGGCTCTAAGTAGGTACGAGTCTAGGGAAACCACTGTCTCTTTGTTTCCAAATGTGCTCAGAACGGGTAAACTAGCCATCAGATCCCCTTAGTTTTTGCTGTTACTTAACGGCAGTCGGGAATGATAAATGGGTGCATTGCCATGAAACACCGCTCTTTTTCTCTTCAGGTTTTACTGGACGGAATTGTTCGACGAACATCGACGAATGTGGGTACGCACCATGCTTAAACAACGCCACATGCGAAGACGGTATCAACAACTTTACCTGCCACTGTAGAGACGGCTTCGCCGGGAGAAAATGTGAAGTTGACATTGATGACTGTCAACCGAATCCCTGTAAAAATGGTGGTGCTTGTGTGGACGAGGTATAGTTCTCTTTTTCATAAAAATTTAATTTTTCCAAAACGTTATATGGGATGAGGGGATGATTATATGAGGCGGGTTGGGTTGAAATGCCGAATTGTAAATAACTCGATATTTAATAGAAAAGCCTTTTAATTTTAGATTGTGTTTTTAGGAGTAAAATTGTCCCAGGACAACTCGGCAAGGCAAGGCCAACCCACTATTTCAGCCTGGGTAAGCTCGGGAAGTGAGAACGGGAAATATAAAGCAACCAAGAAACATGTTGTAAGAACGTATAAAGACCATCTTTATGACGTCATCATAAATACCTTGTATTTGTTTCTCCGTTCAAAATTCTTCATTTCGATTCTAAACTTGTAATATAAACACAGTATTAAAACATCATCAATTTGCCCGTCGATGAGAGAAGTATCTTCTTATATTTAAACACCAATGGTTTGTTTTGTTTTTTAGATCAATAATTACACTTGTGTTTGTCCTCTTGGATTTACCGGTAAACAGTGCGAAGTAGACATTAACGAATGCAAACCAGATCCATGCAAAAATGGCGCCACGTGCAAAGATCTTGTCGCTGACTACCAATGTACTTGCTTGGATGGCTACACTGGAAGAAATTGCTCTAGTGTGATTGATAACTGTTTATTGCGGCCGTGTCACAACAACGCCACCTGTGTCAACCAAATTGCAAACTACACTTGCGTTTGTGCCGACGGTTACGAAGGTAGAAACTGCGAAAAGGAGATTAACGAATGTGACGTCATGCCGTGTTCGGAAAACACCTACAACTGCACTGATCTTGTCGCTGATTTCTTCTGCTATTGTAAGCCAGGCTACAGGTAAGCTCCGATAATTTGTCGAAATTCTCCTGTTATGTTACTTTCTCAGATAAATCTTTATCGAATTGACGGATGGACGTCAATATGAAAGCAAAAGAACGTTGCTGTATTACACTGTTACACTGTGCTACCTGTATTATTCAGGAACTATTTACAGATCGAATATTACGCTTATTTGCACATTCGGTTCGTGGGTTTTATGGGAGAAGTGTATAAAAGAATGGCAATACCACACAAAGGAGAGCAAAAAAATGTCGATCATGTAGATCCACCTCTGTATGGCATCAGAACTTATGTAAATATATATATTTTTAATTTTAGAGGAAAGAATTGCAGTGAAAAATACGATTTCTGCGAACCAAACCCTTGCTTGCACGGCTCAACCTGTACAAACAACCAAACAGTTGAAGACAAGTTTGTTTGCACATGTACCAACGGTTACTACGGGAAACAATGTGAAAACGAGACTGACGAATGTTTGTCCGGTCCATGTGAAAACGGAGGATCTTGTACTGATCTGGTGATTTTTTAAATTTTTCTGATTTAATTTGTTACGTTAATGATCGAATTAACGCCCAAAGCACTTATTTAAAAATTGAATTTTTGAGGGGGCGCTTATTCGAGCTGGGCCGCTCATTGAAAAAAAACATTTAGGGAGGGAGGCTATTAAGGCTATTAAACTTATTCGGTCATTTAGACTGGACGACAACATGACCTTGTTTCATTATTATACTCTCATCTCCAATCATTTGTAAAAATCAATTTGTTAACATCTTATATTTCGGAGTAGTCTTGCTACACTGATTTTATACACAATATTAAATCTTTTGATATCATTTAGGGTTTATTGTTATTTATAGTTTGTTTTCATAGATGAATTATTTATGAACTTAACGTAGGTGGCGTACAGCATCTAAAGTATCTATTTATCTATAAAGAGACTCTTCGAAAGGATATTTGAAAACACGTATTTCCTAATTTCCCCATTTTTCTTGTTACTCGCTTTTTTACGCGTTTATATACAGGTTTTAAATATAATATTAATTTTTATAAAATATTTTCTTTGCAGATCGGCGCTTACAACTGCACGTGTCCGGAAGGTTTCACTGGCACTAACTGTGAAACGAACATAGA
>JAUEKX010435038.1:5378-29466 GCA_031834005.1 Dendronotus venustus
GACCGATTAACTGTGAAAATGGGGATATAAAATTATTAGGAAGGAAAAGGTAACGGTTTTTGACCTTGACATAACAGTTATATTTAGTTTTTACCAGTTTCCAGTTTATTTTATCTTGAGAAGGTCATGTTGCTACGAGTTATGCATCAGTGCTGGTATTGTATATGGTTACAGAAAGAAATATGTCTTTCATAAAAGATTTTAGATTATATTGTTTTGTGCAGACCATATTCAGTTATGTGGTAGTCTGAGCCTCAATTTGCACCGATATTTTCGTTGCGCTACGAGAGAAAGCTTCATAAAAGGAGCAGAGCGATTATGATTGGGCACATCTCGCTGACGTTGTGTGCTGTTTTCCGTTTGGGGAATGACTCTAAAGATTACAAAAATCAATATTTAACTGACCCCTTATGAGGATACAACAAGGAAATATTTTGTGCAATTCTTATTTCATATGGTAAAAACATTGTGGTCTTTCAAATATTGCAAAGACGTTACCAACAACGTATGTTTTTATTATACTATTCAGAATATATTTCGATTCATATGTGAATCATCATCAGCTAAAAATATGAAAAATAAAACAGTTAAAATACTGGAATAATATACAAATGTACAAGTAAAACTCATCACACTTCTCATACTAGCACCATCAAACTAAGCGCCAGAGTGAGAAATTCTTATTTCATGCAACTTTTTTCTTTATATTACTAGTCTGTATTTTTGTCAACATCATGTTATCTTTGCTTTGGATTTTATAAGAACCCCTTTTCAGTTTGTATATTTTCAATAATTTTAATCCCTTTGAAAAAACACATTTTTTTTATAGGAACCTGGTTATACAAGAACGCCGAGTGTGAAATTTTGCCAAAATTTAAGAACACGCTAAGAACATTTTCAGTCTTTAATCAATTAGTAAGAACGATATTTAGTCTAGAATTAAAGTTTATCTTAGAGCAGCATCGTCTTTTTTCCTTACCAAATACAGAATAGTGAAAACCAGTGATGTTATCTAATATACAGGAAGGAACCTAGTGAAAGAATTCTGGAATTCCAGGATCAAAGAATTCCAATTTAATAATTTTGTAAGAATATTCGATGCTGAAATAAGCGGAAAACATAACAAAGTCCAGCCTTAGCTGAAATTTAGACGTTCTTATATAAAAAAAATAAAGTGTACATATGCCATTTATATGTGATATAGTATAAATTGAGATGAAGTAATTAGAAAAGTAATACGAAGGAAGAAGATAATTAGAAGGAGAAATTCCCTAAAGAATAACAGGTTTCAGAGTGCATAATAGCCCTTGCGAAACAAAATAATTAAAAACATTGCTTTAAAAAAAACAAAATCGGACAACAACAATTAAAAAAAGGAAGGAGATATTTAATGTCCTTAAATAGTCAAGAATATGTCAAAGTCTTCTTCTTCGTTTGGTGTTAAATTGCGTTATTAAATTTTCAGTATAGCATGCAATTAAATCTAATGATCATTTGCGAGGATAATCATGTTTTATGTAGTTCACTTTTCGTTAAAACGTTTTATGACAACACTCTGTTAAATTTCGCAGCGAATTGTCGGTTGGTTTGCTTTATTGACTTTTTATTAATAAATCTTAATGGGATTTTAATATGCCTGTCATCATTTTGTATAAGCTTTATAAACCATTAGCAACGAAGCGCCCTCTCACATTAAGATACTTATGGGAGAAGAAAGCAATAGAAAGTTGCATTGAATGTTATACTTTGTAGGTTTTGGCAGCTGAGGTAACTTGCAATGTGCTAATCCATACATCCAACTCCCCAATTAGAGGTTACCTTTGATGCAAAGAACAGATTCATATTTTAAGGCTTTTGATAGAGCCATCATTAAGTGTTTGATTTCACATTCAAAGAAAATGATGTTAGAAAAAAAAGTTGGAACTGCATTCATGTCGCATGAACCGTTCCCCAGAAATCTTCATCAATGGCTCGTATTCCGTTTAACTCTATGGAACAATTGCGTATCAGAGACGCGATTTTCGAGGATTGGCAAACGCACGCGCAGAAAAGCAAAAATTAATGTGTCTTTTGAGAAACGCTATAAGATAACTAATATTTTGCTGGATATAATAATCTACGGTTTTTATATTATTTCAATATGTTATTATGTTACAGTGGTTATTTCTTTTCAGCGAAAAGTAATATTGCAACTTGTAACGGACATTCAAAACAACAATTCTCGTTCCCATGAAGTTGCACTCGACGGGGAATGGATTGTGCACCTTTATACTTTGGTTCTACCTTAAATGGTCTATGGTGGTATTGATGCAGTTACCAGTAGTGATTGGTGAAAATGTACAAGTCACAGTAACGCCTTGCGGTAAACTAAACTTGAACTCGGAAGGTAAAAACATTTTTTTCGTTTTGACGTTTATGCGTATTATTGACTTTATCTCTTGGTGTTTTTAAAACCATTTTGAACCTACTGAATAAGTGCCAGTGAAGTTTCTAAAACATCTCTACAGTCTTACCACATTAACTTTCTCTTTACACATTTAGTAGTAATAAATGGTTAAGTACTTTTTAATTGCGCTTCGTTCTCTAATCACCTAACGGAAATTAAAAATTTCATGAAGTACGAAAAAAGCAACAAAATTTTTTTTTATTTGACCAAAAATAATATGACTTTTTTGGGACTAACAATAAAGCATCACTATAAATCTAAACAGTGTATTCCCAGAGCGCTACTTAATAAAAGTGTATAATCAACTAGCTTGTTGGGTAATCAAATAATAATTAAAAGTTCGAACATGTTTGCAAAATATAAAGCAAATGTAGACACACTGTATACTCCAAGGGATTCTGTATCCAGGGTTTGCATTTATCGGTTAGGTCTTATTCAATCACTTACAAAGTATAATCCTATCTCCCAGGATGTGACACAGGCTGGTACAGATTCCAACAATCGTGCTACAAGTTGTATGATAGTCCGGAGTACTACAAGGACGCTGCCTGGATATGTCGATCGAAACGTGCAGTGTTGGTCACTGTACGAGGTCACGAGGAAAACAATTATGTCAATGAGCTCGCTCACTGCTTCTCCACGTATGACGAGAGCTGGATCGGTCTCTCCAAATCCGTAAGAGAGAAGGCTGTAGACGCATTCAAATGGGAGGAAAACGGTGGCGGTAGCTATGGTAATTGGATGCTGAATAAACCATTAACTGGCGACGGGAGTTGTGTCCAGATGCTTTCCAGTGGATTCTGGAGTAACGTTAACTGCTACAATCGACTTTCTTTTGTTTGTAAGAAAGGTAAATTAGGTCATCCATATGTGCCACAAAAATTAAAAAATGAGTTCCACTTTTTCTAATTTTAATATTTTTCTTCAACAGGGTTCTGCCCATTTTCACCTCCGGTAACAAAGTTATCTCTTATCTTCAGACAAGTTTCAGCGAAGCAACATTGTAATTTCCAAAAAAAAAATATTTATTTCAGATATAAATCCACCGGAGATGACGGAAAATTTGGCTTTGATATTGAACATCTCTATCCCTCTCTCCTGCGTCTTCATCATGTTTTGTTTCGTCTCCTTCCTTTGCTTCAAGAGCTACAAGGAGCTGAAGGAGATACAGGAGGACGACCTGGACGGCAAGCCTTTCGAACTCATCCAGGCCGCCATGATCCTTCCCATCAAAAAGGCACCCGACCTACTCACCTCCAGTGGCAAGAACCTATGGAAAAACGCCCTCGAGAAACTCAAACAGGAGCAAATAAAAAACAATCCTCTGAGTCAGCCGAGCACATTCCTGTCACGTGGTTCGCTCAGCAATCTCGTCGATGAGGTCCGGAGTAATGGGAATGGGTACCTGCACAAACCGGTTTGTAGTAGGCAGTCGGAATCAGAAAACGGTTCATTTGCCGACATTGTGAACAATTTGATGAGCAAACGGAGAGACACATGCGTGGTTGGAACTTTAGGTCTACCCAATATATCAAACCCGAACATCCCCAAAATCTCAATAAACGTATCTCCGGATGACGGCGACAATAATGGCAATTTCAAAGAAGAGATCAGAATCTTAGACGATAATACAAGTGTAATATCCTGTGAAAATCCAAATCAAGTAGATGTATTAGACAGAGTTTCGAACAGTTCGATAGCATCATCGAGTTCGAATTCTTTTACGCATAGAATTAGCTCTCTAGTAATCGGGAATCATCTACGAATGATTCAACAGGACTCTGTTGATGGGATGCAGTCAAAACTCAAGACGAACAACAATAATAAAAACATGGTAGAGGTAGTCGTGGACCTGAACAGCGCATGGAAAAGAGAGAAAACAAATAACAAACTAATATTACCCAACAGCTCGAAACAAAACTCTGTGTCGGACACCTCACCTCATAAAAGAGAATCTGTGATATCAAACAATTATTCTACTCACTTTGAGGACAACAAATCTTATGTGTCGGATGAAATTCTTAGCAAATCAGAATTCCGTGATTCAATACGACGGGAGTCAGAGCGAAGAAAGAAACATTATTTCCCAAACTCACCTGAAAAAAAGCTTCCTCTTCCAGCTCCCGTACCGGTCTGTCAAGAGGCTAATAGAAAAGACATTGCAGCTGATTACACGACAGTGACTTTGGTATAAGGGTGGTATTTTTTAGTTTTTTTAAGAATTTTGTGAATTGCTGAAATATTAACTTCAAACATAAACCTACGTTGAGTCTCATTCATCTAACAATCTTTAGTGAAATCTTATGAATATTCTCTCCACAAAACACACTTGCTTTTCTCATAAGAAACCAGTGATCGCTGGGTAATATCACAGTTTGGTAATACTTATAAGGTACTAAATATTTTGATATTTTGCGATTTATCGCTTTAAGAAGCTATCCTTAACAGGCACATAGCATCAGGACGACGATTTTAAAACGTTGTTTTTATGTTTTATAACCTCGTAACAACGTCCAAATGACGTCGTGTGCCGGCTGGGTACACGCTCGTATATTTAAGAGTTGAGTACCCTCTCTGGGGGCTCAATCATGAAAGCTTTATTGTGGGTTTTTAAAATGCGACCGTTTGATTAACATTTTGCTCATTTGTTGAAACAAAAAAGTCGTTCTTCGGCGTCTAAAGTACTTTATGTAGAAGTATTAATTTTTTTTTAAAGCTGTTGCCTGGTGAAATACGATTCTTTTTACTGTCGAGACGATAAAGGCAAGGAAACAAAACACTTCACCAAATAAATCTCTTCTAAACTAAACTATGGCCAAGGATTACTTACTTAAGAAAGCAATAACAAGAATTCCGAAGGATAATAAAAGGATTTCAGGTTAAGTGCGCTATGTTTTGATTATGTTAAAATCTGACTCCTAAGTCAACTGAAGTATATGGTGTTAGTGTGTCCTGTTACAATGGCTTTCGTAATAGCTTACTTGTAATACAGTCGCAGATCTTGTTTAGCACTTGTTTATATAATGATTTAATATTGCAGATGAATGAATCTGTATACAAGGATACCTGCAAGGGGTGTTTATCGACCTACCGAAGTACTATACTTTTTACTGCTTTTTTGATTCCCGCTCCGCAGGACGGGATCTTTAATTTCCCCTCGGAGAGAGATAACCAGAGACCACGCAGGAAGCCTGTGCTCCGATTTGCCTGTGAGCAGTTTCGTCTATGGATAGAATAAATAGCAAAAATATTGATTGACACAAAAAATAATACAATCCTAATCATTTGAAGCATGTTTCTATTATGTTAGGAAATTTTGTTTACCTTATATATTAGGAATGATCTTTTTATTTGGATGTAAAGCCAAGTCTTTTGTTTCTACTTTGTTGTTCATTCTATAAGAGAAAAAGTGCTCCTGAGTGATGAAAACTTGCTTGTCCTGTTTCAGTGGAAAGATTTTGATGAACGACAGGGACAATATTAGTTAATGTGTATAGCGGGAATCTTCGAACCTCAAGGTTTCTTGTTCCATTTAGTTGCGCTAAGAGATTTTACGAGATTTTTTGCTTTCAAAAAAGCAAACAGTTGATAATGTGAGACACTTCAAGTAAGAAACTATTTCAGAAATTTATTATTCACGATTGCAATATGCTGTAATTGTGATCTACACTTCTACTACTACCGCAGAATATCCTGTAATAAGTGATAGTAATCACGTTTTTTCTTGAGGTTTTTTACAAAGGTTTTGGAATCACCCCAAGCACAGCAAATGTAGCTTCAAAGATTATCTTAAACAACCAAATTAGGAACGATTTTTTCCAAATATATTACCCGAAAATAAATTTGATCACTAGTTAGTCACATGGAATGTAACCAAAAAGAACATCCCAAGTGCTAATGGTGATCATTATGATTTTGAAAAAAGGACACTTTTTTCATGAAAAATAATGATTACTAAGTGACAATTGTTAAATTAAAATTCTAAATTGGAAAAAAAAGAAACGTTCCTCTGGTTGATTTTACGCGAATAATCCCAAACGCTAGTGTGTGATTTCCAAGAGAGATTTCAACTAATCAAGTTTCATTCATGATAGATAAAAAGTGAAATAGAAGTGGCCTAATATTTTTAATGAAACTTTGTCCAATGTTTAAATATACCATGGTGCTAAAATAATTATTGAAGTTTGTGTATTTTCTTGTGGTTACATCATTCCCTGCAAGACTTTTCCGATAATAAAACATAGTCTAAAATAATCGAATGGGATTTGGTTACCAATTATTCAATTTCTCGTTTAAAGACGCGGATCCAGAGTGCGTTAAACATCTCCAAAGGAGAGTAAAAAAAGTAGTTATCTTTGAAAGAGCCTTAAGATAATCGGTTTCTAGCTCTTCTTCACAGACGTTTGACACACTATAGATCTGCCTCTCGTTTAATACGTTTTCCTGAAAAGACCACCAATGAAATTTTATTTCGAACACTCATAGGATTGGTAAATCAAAAGAAAAGAAAGTCGACAAAAAATATCCAAAAGAAAAATATTGTTTTAGGCTACAAAATGACACAAAATTAACCAGAAGCGGATCTAGCGAATCGACAAACACATGGACAGGAGAGCGAAAAGGTGATTTTCTGTTAAAGAATGCCAGAAGATAATAGTCTTTCACTCTCCTTCGTAGCTGTTGCCGACCCTCTAAATACGCCTCTATTAACATAGTCACTTATTATTAAGAGTTAAAGGAAAAAAAAACAACAACAACAGAATACCATTAGAGACTAAAAAAACCGACGCATAAAAATCCTTCCTTATTTTTAGAAAACTAAAAACGAACAAGAGAAGGAAAACCGCATACACACAGACGCATACTTTGCTACATACTGTTTTGATTTGGTTAAATTCTTAAGTGCTGAAGTTCCGTTCTTAAATATAACAACAATTTCTTTTTTGTAATGTTTTTCAAAGGGAAAAAAAAGCATTATCTAATTTTTCCATGTCCTTGATTTTTTTTTTTTTCTCTACTTAACATTGTCTACTTTACGAATGTCTATTAATAAGCTGGAGGATTTTGTTTTTCCCTTTTTTTAAAGTGCAACACGCAAAAAGAATTGTAATATGATATTATAACAATTAAATCCTGCAGTCTTTGTAAAGCAATTTGTAGCCGTGGTATTTAAAGATTTAAAAGTTTTCTATACTTGGACGTTTATTTGCAATATTGTTTGATCTTTTAGGTTATTCTTACACTCCAAAAAGATTGCCTAATTATTACGTTATCAACTTGTTCTTCTAAATTAAATTAGCAATTAAATTATTTATTATTTTATTATTTATCAGACTGTCTCAATTTATACATAACTTGAATATATATCCTATTTTTTTTTTTTTTTTTACACTAAATAATGTAAGAACAGCCTGGTGGTAAAGACAGCTCTTTTAAAAGATATAAAAAAACTGATAAACGATAACAATGATAACAAGAAGGATTGAAGCTTGAAGATTCCCGCTATACACTCAACTAATATTGTGCCTGTCGTTCAAAATCAAAAATCTATTTCCACTGAAATAGGACAAGCGAGTTTTCATCCTTCAGGAGCAGTTTTCCTCTTATAGAATGAACAACAAAGTAGAAGCAAAAGATATATAACTTAGCTTTACATCCAAATAAAAAGAACATTCTTACTATGTAATGTAAACAAGATTTCCTAACATAATAGAAATATGCTTCAAATGATTAGGATTGTATTATTTTTTGTGTCAATCAATATTTTTGCTATTCATTCTATCCATAGACGAAACGTCTATGTTCTATCCAAAACACCGCGCAAGAGCTAGGTTTTTAGCCTGAGTTCTTTTATTATAATTAATCGGAGCACAGGCTTCCTTCTTGGTATCTGGCTATCTCGCCCTGAGGGGGAAATTAAAGATCACGTCCTGCGGAGCGGGAATCCATAAAAAGACCAAACAATATTAGGCTATCAGATATTTGTATACAAAATTCTCGACCAATCAGATTTTGCGGTCAATTCTTGACTAGGATTCTTTGTTGCTGGTCGAAATGGTGTAGAAGGTAGCCGAAAGCCAAGGAGAAATGTCGAAAATAAAAAAAGTAAAAATGTAATCTTTTAATGTATTAGCCGACCTTTCGTTACATTTTAACAGACACTATAGTTACTTTTCATTTTTATTGATGATTTATGTGCGAAGGGTTTCTTCCGGGAGGCTTTTTTTCCTAAAATCGGTATAGAATGGGTGAGTATCACATCATTGCACGTATCTCATAGATCATCATAACAATCAGCTTTTATCGTAATTCAAGGTATAATTTACAGATAATAATTTATGTCTTGAGATAAAAGGGAGCTTGACACAGAGAGGGTGCGTTTTAGGATAATAATTTCTTAAAATAACGACCCACGTAGATGCATAATCTTAATCCTCGATAATTTTCTCGAAGAAACAAAACAATCAGTCGCCGAAGAAGAGTAGGGACGCGATAACTCTTGTTGCTTATAATAATCTAATTTAAAAAAGTCTTTATCTTATTTAGGGTGGCTGCCGGAGATCTTGAAACACTTGAAATACTTGAAATACTCAAACATGCTAATACCATTTGGATATTTGAGTCAAGAGGATCATCTCGTGGTTGGCTGCTGCATCCAAAAAAGAAATAATTCTGCAATAAGATGCAAGCTTTGTAAAAAAAGATTTTAAAATAGAAAACGGAGGCATCTTAAACTTGATTAGTTACACCAAATAAATAAACGATTTATTTATTTTGTTCATATTTAAGACCTTACAATGAAAAAAAATCAGAAAATCGAACGTCATCACCAAGCAGTGCAGTTTCAAAGTTCAGATCATCTTAATAAGATACCATTATCATCAATAAAATTGGAAAGGACTGGAACTGTTTGTTTTGATGTGCGATGAACTTGATGTTCTTTTTAACTAACTAATTCTCCTTTAGTAAAACCAAATGCACTTATCTGATCATTATTGGCCTAGCACCATATTTTAAAGACCAATTGACAAAAGATACCATGCAAGTGCCTTTCTATACCTTACTCTAGATATTGTCTATTTTTAAGAAATTACAAAAAAGTGTTTTTCCATCGTGTTTAAGTAAGTAATTTTAGCTACGTTAGAATATCTCAACAAACGTTTAGTATACTTTAAGTAAATCATGCATCTTATAATTAAGAAACCAATTATGTTCATTTGTTGAAATAATTGTAAGAGATAAAAGAATGTGTATATGTAGCTATATATATAATAGGCAATTAAAATACTTGCAATGAAAATCAAAACATTGTTTTTTATAAATATATACAGTATATAAATACTTGAAAATATAGGATTTCCATTAAGAGCACTTGAATTTCTTCCATGTTGTGTGCGTTTAAGAAACAAAAATACTTAAAAATATATTCGGAAATCCTTGAATTTAATTCAAAAATTACAGTGACCACCCTGATTCAATCTGTAATTCAAAGCATAATTATTTTTGCATCAACAATAAAAACCAAACTGCAAAGTATATTTCAGACAGTATATTACATGTAAAAACATGTTTGTAAAGTCTTGATATCCGTTTGCTTGAAAAGTTTTTCTCGGATATTTAAACAATGTCTTTGTTATTTGAAGATTTAAAAAATAAGTAATAATAAGTATTAGACTTAAAATGGAAACTATTGTTTTGCTTAGATTTCAGAACTTGAGATAATCTAGCCGCCCATTTATTATAAAATAACTCCTCACAACACACTAAAAGGCGATTCGTAACTGTTTCACTACTTGAAAGAATGCTAACTGTGGCTTCCATACAAACTAAACTGAAAATAATGACTATACCAGACGGCGTCATTTGTGACCCGGCAGGGATAGTACATATACTAATATAAAATATCAGTCTTTAAGCCATCAATATTTACTTATCAGAAGAGCAGTTTAAATAGCGTAAGCATAGAAAAAGCATGCTTTTTCTGTCAATTTAACTTCAGCCAATAATAATAAAGTTACTTTCCAAAGGAAAGAAAACCTATCCTTTTTAGTGTCATTGGATTGTAAAAAAAGAAAGAGTTCCTTTCTTGCATTTTCGTTTTGGGCGAAGGTAATCTACACTGTTTTAACCTGTTTATAAGAAACCAACATGTAGAATTTTCGAAAATTAAAAAAATTTTTACTACTGTATCGTTGTGACAAGTTCTATAATAAGAAACTTCTTAGAAACCTTAGAATATTAAATAAGGATAATATAAATAGTAAATCATGTTTTTGTATACTTGAAGTCATTGCACTGCATGCAGGACAAATACTTAACTTTCGAATATTGTTTTTCGCGTTATATATAAGAAAAATTGAGAAACTAAAATAACTACATGATATTTCAGACTTTAAATAAGAAACTTCTAGAACTAGGCCCTTTGTCAAGTTTCTAATGAAAAAACAAAACAAAAAAAACAACGAGTATGATCCATATTATTTTTAATTTCAGCAAGTGAAAGGCTATTTCCTTTCGCCCAAACATGGTTTTGTTTACGTGAACAACCTCGGTAAGAACTAAGAGATGTCCCAAGTGTCACAAGGAAATGTGAAAAAAAATGTTTAATTTCAATTAACTTATTGTCATTAGTGGATTCGATGATCTACAGAGACAGAAAAGGTTAAGTGGTCATGACGGTTATCCGAATGTATTGTGTAAACTGACCAGAGACGGATTTAAAGGGCCGGTAATATCAAGTGATAGAGTGAAAAGGCAATTATCTTTGTAGTGTTTCTCAACAGATAATTGTACTTTTGCACTCTACAAATATGCTTGTCGACCCATTGGATCCGCCTCTACTGACTTTATTTGTTGTTTTTGAAGACAAATGATTATAATTTCAAACAGACTTTCTGAAATATGCAGATGCTTGCTTCCAAGATACTCACACACATTTCAAAATAACTAGAGGAAAGTATCACTGATATTTTATTTCCACAGTTATTGTTTTTAAGAGGAAGTAGTGGGAGGGACAACAACATATATTTGGTGAGATCATTGGGACAACAGTTGGCTTGAATAGACTCATGTCATTAAATTTTGTCTTTATTTTGTCATAGCTGTCATCTATAATATTTATTTAAAGGCAATAATATTTATTTTATTTTTTCGTGTGGCGCTGACAGAAATATGTTATATTCTTTAAGTACCGTGCCACTCAAAACACGTAGCAGTTTTGATAGAGCTCACACAAAGTCCTAATTATGATGTTATTATACGATACGGTAAACGAACAAATCATGCGATGTTTTGTATAACTTGTTACCTAAAAAACAATACTACGACAATGCGTACAACATGATGGTAACAAAAAATCTGTTTGTAATTTATTTCATTTTTACAGGTCTTAATTACTTGTTCCCGCTCCGCAGGACGGGATCTTTAATTTTCCCTCAGGACGAGATAGCCAGAGACCACGCAGGAAGCCTGTGTTCCTAATGATTATAATAAAAGAACTCATGATAAATACCTGGTTCTTGCGCGGTGTTTTGGATAGAACATAGACGTTTCGTCTATAGATAGAATGAATAGCAAAAATATTGATTGACACAAAAATATAATACAATCTTAATAATTTGAAGCATATTTTTATATGTTAGGAAATCTTGTTATATTATAGAATAAACAACAAAGTAGAAGCAAAAAATATATAAGAGAAAAACTGCTTGTCCTGTTTCAGTGGAAATAGGATTTTGATTTTGATGAACCACAGGCACAATATTAGTTGAGTGTATAGCGGGAACCTTCAAGCCTCAAGGCTTCTTGTTGTAATTTATTCACCTATTGTTGATTTAATTATTTTGACAGTGATATATTGCATTAAGAATAATATAGCACGAATTAAAAAGGTCAATTCTTCAATGGGTCAATTTAGGCCCAAAAATCAAGATTCCTTTCATCACAGTCAACCAGCTTCTCTAGCATCAGCAACGTTTGTTATCATCAAAGGTACGTCTTGTTCAACGAATAATTCTCGAACAGTCGAGGTTTTATAGTTTCCAGATCGAAATTTTATCACTGTTCCCGTGGTCATATTTTTGAATTCAAATTTTATAGTCTTTCTTGTTTTATTTGTAAGTTTTGAAAGCAGCCCCCAGCGGGGCAAGATGAGACACTTACTGAATGTATTTTGCATGAGGTAAGTGTGTCCTAGTCTGAGTTTTCCAACAGGCTTTTGATGTTGTTAGTTAATGTAAAAAGCAGTGAAAGTGTGATATTTATTTGCGTTTTTAACTCCCTCTTTCCTCAGCTGGCTTTACTAAGCCAATAATCCCGAAAGAGGACAAGTAAAAGAAAGCAAACAACATCGGCTTGAAGCTGAGTGTGATTTAGGTGAAGTTGTTGTTGTTTTTATTGTTGTTGTCGTTATTTTTGGCCTTTGTTGCTATTGCTTTGTGTTATGCTGTAATATGAAATTATTGGCTTATTCTATTGTTGTCTATATATTTTGTTTACAATATTTCCATAAGCACTTGGTATCATGATCAGAAATTATACGAGGAAGGCTTCCCTGGCTAGTTGGGACAAAAATTTCATGTTGTAAGCTATTAATGCTGTTCAGTCGAAGGAAATATTGATCCTGAAAGCTGCTGAACGTTTCTGTCTTACGAAGGACGCTCTGCACCGGAGATTGAGCGGAAAATTGAAGCTTTGTTCTGGAGATACTCTCCATAGAAAGTGCTGTCCTCAACGTCACAGATTTTGTCTTTTGAATGTGAGTCAGCACTGGCTGATCTCATCAAACTGATGGAAAAATTATTTTAGGGTTTGACCATGATTGATCTACGCAAACTCGTTTTTTCATTATTGTGAAAAAGAGAATATGAAACACTTATTCAATAAGGTTACAGAACTTGCTGGGAAGGACTACGTCACCCTGCGCTGTCATTGCAAAAACTACGGAAAGGCATGAAGCTAAAGCGGATGAAAAGTGGGCGTGTTGTTCGTGTATGTAGTTCTTGGGTGCATTAAGATTGCGCCACGTTTCCCCGCGGTTTGTCAACATGGGATCTTTGCTGAGAGTCTGTGTACACAGCTTGAAGTTTATATTTTATATTGTCTGTTGTTCTGTTTCCTACTATGATGCTTGCCACTTTATCTTATCATTTTATCTCCTTGCTACTTTAGACATGCACGAGAAGAGGTGTCTCATCTTTGCTCCACTGCTGTGGCAAGACGAGACACCCAACCCAACTTCACTTATGTTTTTATCTACTGATTCTGATGAGTTTTTATCAATCTTATGTTTATAGTGGTAAAAGATATTGGAAAGGGTGATAGTTTAAGATGATTTTTTTTTAATAACTAACGTATTTTGCGCATAATTCCCGGAAGAATCTTTAAATGTCTCTTACGTTACTCTAAAGGCATTTGAATTAGGCATTCGTTTTTGTGCCATGCGAGTCTTGTTATAGATTTCTCTTTGGTTTCGGATAGCATCAGGTAATTAATTATAAAGTAAATTGATATAAAGCACTTTCTTACGATAGAGTCTTGGTAAGTAACTGGAAACATATATAAACAATTTGAAAAATGGGTTTTTTGTAGTTACTAACTTATCATCTTATCTTTCACCATAAATTATTACTTTAATACTAAGGATACCTACTGACTGACTGAATGCGAGGTTTCCACAATGAACTTACATAGAAACCAAGTTTCGTGACGATTTTGCAAGACACGACATGATATTAGGTATAATGCGCGTGCGCATGGTTGTATAGCGCATAGTCACATGGTCTTTTAAAATCTCATCTCACATCGATTACTAATAGAGGGTCGATAATCAATACGGAATTGGCAGCCAATATCGTATATGATAAGTGGTCAATATGCAACCAGTAATCAATAAATGTGTGCTAGAGAAGTGTGGTGGATGGACAGTGTAAGTTTGCCGTTTTTCAGCTCGGTGCCACAAAAATTGCAGTCACCCAAGATGGTGTTCACAAGCAGGAAAGCAAAGTGGCGTATGCTGCAGATCCTCCTTTTTCTTTCAGAGATTTTTCAAGCACGCATAGCAATGTGATACAATTGTTGTGTAGGACATAATTTCGACCATTTTAGAATTTCTCGCAAAAACATTGAAAAATAGTTGCTCTTTATGTTAGTACCACTAACTTGGGTTGCCGTAAAAACGCACAATTTCAATGCTCTATGAGGAAAACAGATGTTTCGTGTGTGCTATTAGAATATCCTTTAGTCTTAAAAGGATAAAGAAAGCCTCTAAATCAATAAAAAGATTTTCTATTTCAATTAAAAATTCTTTCTTCCCAATTACTATAGGTTTTACTTTAATAGATACATACCGTACACCTATGGGGGCACAAAGAAAAATGCCCCTAAAAGTTTTCTTATGGGCGTCCGTAAAAGTTTTTAAATATTTCTGTGAGAGTGTACGGACTTTTTTGAAAATTAATTAATCGAAACACTCGCAAATTAACAGGCATAATAATTTTAGAAGATCATTCAACAAAGTTTGTTTAACAGATGTTTCGTGTGTGCTATTAGAATATCCTTTAGTCTTAAAAGGATAAAGAAAGCCTCTAAATCAATAAAAAGATTTTCTATTTCAATTAAAAATTCTTTCTTCCCAATTACTATAGGTTTTACTTTAATAGATACATACCGTACACCTATGGGGGCACAAAGAAAAATGCCCCTAAAAGTTTTCTTATGGGCGTCCGTAAAAGTTTTTAAATATTTCTGTGAGAGTGTACGGACTTTTTTGAAAATTAATTAATCGAAACACTCGCAAATTAACAGGCATAATAATTTTAGAAGATCATTCAACAAAGTTTGTTTACTTTTCTTATAACAAATTCCCTTAAAACGCTTTATTATGTATTATTACCCTTTTATTATGTAATATTATATAAAAAAAAAATCCTTATCAAGACGTTATTATCTCTTGCGGAAGAATTCAGTCACGACAATATTCAAGTATTTTTCCTCATTGACGTGTGAGATCATGTTTGTAATGTTTATACTATACGTATGAGAACGTAATCTGCCCTACCTAATGAAAACTGTAATTCAATATTAGGCAGATTAGATTCTTGATGATTCCATAAAATAAAACAAAAAATGGATTTTTTTCTTGCTCCTCTCAAGGGGAGGGAGAAAAGAGGAGAGTGAGGGAGAGAATGTGCCTTATTAATGGTTAATTGTTTTTTTGACTATTTTATCACAAAAGTAAGTGTTAAAATTTTATTTGGAATAGTCATGATTGATGATTAAAACATACAACAAGCCAAAATAAGGGAATATAAAATTTGGCGCAACTTATTCTTCATCCAGTTTCATGGTCAATCTCTGTTATACCGATATGAAAACAATAGAATATTGTTTAGTTGCTGAAATGCGTAATAAGTGTAGGCTATTATGGTAATCATCGATTGCTGTATCAATCCCAAAGAAGTAAATAAAGTCGGCTAAGAATACAATGAAGCCACCAGAGATGCCAACAGAATTCCTGTTCCACCAGTTCCACCGGCCTCTTCCTTAATTCGGAATGTTTATTTATAATAGTTTTTTATATTGCTGTTGACTTGAGAAAATTATTTTATATATAGTTATTTATAAAAATGGTCAGCTTTCTTTTTACTACAGAAAGATGTGCGAATAACTAACATATAGCTTTTTAAGACTGTTTGATTAATGCGCTCTGGTCTAACTTTTGCTAAATACCAGTATAATTACTAATCAATTCAAATATGATAAGATATTAAGCTAGGTTTAACTGTGAGCACAGCTGTTCTCGTGATACTTTTCTACTCACAAGATATCACAGCCGTTGTCTCTATTATGTTCCACGGATATTTATTTTTTGATAAAAAAATTGCATTTATCCAATCCAAAATTTCTAAAATTTCTATGAAAATGAGTAACAAAATTTTCCATTATCTTTCTCTCGCTTCGTGTACGTCTTAATCAATTTAAACCCAGGTTATTATTAATGTTTTTAGTACATATTGAGCATAGTAGTTTTGGGTGCCATTTTGTGAAGGGTATCAGAACGAGTATATGTATAACCAATAGCAAAGTTAAAATAGTTCATTTTGTTTCACAAACAAGTGGACACCCCATCCTTGAAATTTACCTTCTGGAGATAAGAGGCACGATGTTATCCGATGCTACATTGTATAGAGGATATGAGCTTTTCCTATGAAAATAATTTTTTTGAGTACGATTAAGGTAGTGTACATAGAGTTTTTGAGTGTCAGGGCAGACTAGGAGTCAAACAAAACAAACTTCTTATGTATTCATGGAAAAGGTGTTGCTCCCTTTATGATCTTTCAGGAAGATTTAAATCAAGAAGGTTTGGCTGCATCTGCGAATAAGGGTAGAAAAAAATATCTGTCAAAAGATAATTGGTTTCTTTGCTCCTATGCATGTATACGCACGCCTTGATCTGCATATAATTGTTCTTTCTTTTGTCTTTAGATAATGTTTTAAAAAATCAAACACATTAATACAGATAATCTTAGAAACTCTAGTAATACATGTTATCAGGCGTAAAAGAAAGTGAGGAAACTTCAATTTTCCTCAATGCAAAACAAACAAAACAAACAAAACTCTTTATAGCTGTGTTCTTTATATTACCGTAATTTTTGTCCCATAAAATTTAGTAGAGCGAGAGGCGGAACTAAAAGAAATGGGTGTGAACATGGGAAAACCACTATCGTCAACGCATAAATTCCTGTATAATATCGAAATATTCTCAACCACATGTTCGAACCAGGGTTACTGGAAATACACGGAAATCTTCACCGCTGGTTTACATTTACAGAGGTAAACTCTAAAATATGTCACGAGGTATTACATAATTCCTTAGACATATATGTACACAAAAATGTTACAAAAAAAAATTTGTTTACATTTCATAATCCTTTTATCTGCATAAGTTGTTCAATGGCGGAGACTATTTGTATTCTCTGTTAGGGTTAGGGTTAGGTTAAATATAATTCGTATATTTGGACAGAATGCATTAGGAAAGACAAATTAGTATCTTTTGGCGACTTTGGTTGTTTCACGGGTTTCTTTTTATTTGTATGTCTATGGAAGATAGAAACATAACGTATAAGATTAACACGCTGACACGCATATACACGTTGTATTTACTTTGTTCTTAAAGCTTTTCACAATTTAAAGTGAAAGAATACTTTTGAAAAGAAAAAGTATTGATAGTGGATATCGTGCATCAAGAATTGATTTGAGCTGGACAAAAGATTTATGGTTTTTATATTTATTTTTAAGTCTATTCATAGTCTCTATTCATTTCTACAAATCAAATAGATCTGGATTCTAAATAATATCGAACAGTGATGTTCCACTTGTGTGTCTATTATGTATTTAACGATTTGGTATCTATCGTCGTCGTCATCGAAAGAAGTGACAACAGACCAATCTTATCTTACGTTATTTTAGGCAAGCAAAATTGTCTAATGATGATCCTTTATCTATATAAATCTTATAATCCCAAAAAACCACACTCGCTAATCAAATAGCTGACATTAGAAGGAGCTTAGCCGAAGGAGAGTGAAATTTTAATTATCCTGTAATATTTCTTAGCAGAATTAATTATCTTTTTGCTCTCCTTTGGGAATAGGAATTTCAAAATTCCATAAAATCACACTAGCTAATAACACTCGATGAGCAGACATTAAAGACAGATTAGAAGAACAATAAAATATTAATTATATTCTTTAATAATTCTTAACGAGATTAATTATTTTTTTTGGCTTCTCTGGACGTGTTGCCGACTGTTTGAATTGATATACCACTGTTGATTATATTTATGCTACTATTTGTATTTTGTTTCTACTCTTTAAAATCCTAACTTGAGCTACAGAACTATTAGGAATGAGATTACTTTAATATGGACTTACAAAGAAAATAATCCAGTCTATCTCTTTTTATTAGTGCCATCTTCAGCATGCTTTATTTGGAATAAAACGAAGGCGTTTAGAAAAGGTTGAACTGATTGTATGTATGAAGTATAACGTTAACAATTCACTCTATTTATAACGTATCTGTTTAAATGAGATCTTCTTCTGCTTAGTGTATCCATGCAGTGACAGTGAACAACCGGGGATAGAGGCGGACACCCAGATTCAGAGACAGTTATTATTTGTGCACGTTTTGTACTTTGATACTCTCTGTAGTCCATTGCTCGCACGCTCAAAGTTATTCTGCGCGATAGAGCTATAAATATAAATCAGTAACTGGAATCAAGTGTCAAGGTTATGTTAGTTTTGTTTAAGTTGCGAATCACTTAGTTCATCAAGTTCAACTTCCCTATCAAGATAAAGGAAACGTGTTAAATCGTTTTCCTCCTTTTGACAGATTTTTTTTTTTGAGTTGTTTAATAAACAGAAGAGCTTGTGTGCATTGAGTAGACGTGGACAATGTGTCGCATAATTGTGTTTTTACATTTGTATGTTGTGCTCACTGTTGAAACAACCATCTACTGATAATCAAGCAAAAATAACTTTATGTATAGAGATTTATGTCGAGAATTTGCGTTTACAAGCAAGTAGTTGGATGAATATACTTTGACTTCTTAAGTTTTGGAAACAATAAATCGTTGTTTTTGTCCAGTTTATTGTATTGTGAAAATATATTTAAAGGGAAAAAATCTTGAGTAATTATTGTATTCTAAACCAAACTATTGTATAATAGCAAAATGTTTGTCTGTGTTTTAGTATGCATGTTATTTTCAAATAATGGGGCCATGACCCCCCGCCCCCCCCCCCACTTTTTTGCTAAGCAAAAAAATATAGGTAAATTGAAACAACAGTTTTAGGAAGTTTTGGCCCCTCCACTTTTTATATTGTGCCGCGGCCCCTGAATAAAAGTGCTGTCTTCCAAGAGAGCCTTGGATAACGTATTTTTAAAAGTGCTAGTTGTGATTTTCATTAAACGTTGTGTATTTTATGATCGATTATTTTGATTTAAAAAAAAAAATAGGTCTTTCAAACAAATATATTCAATGCTTTCTCAATATCATAGAGACAATATCATAACATTCATATAACGAATTTCATAGCAGTAGATACCTTATTACAGACACCCTGTTTTGTTATCCTTTCCGATAAATAGCATCATCAGTCTTAGCTTTCAACACACTTCATGCAAAATAATAGAGATGTCAGGAACTTTCAGAAGGATAAACCTTCTTGAGTCTGTCTACATTATTCTTTCCTTTTTTTAGTAGGCAGCTTGTGTCATTGAATTAATTTAATAAAGCCATAATATCAAAAAGGTATTTTTTGCTGCCGGCGAAGTGAGGAATGCACATAGTTGCATACCGAATATTATTTTATTTTAATTTGTTCTCATCGGTCTCATGTAAATCATGAAAGAATAGGTATTACGTTGCCATGGATACCGCATACTTTGGATCTGGAACGTGACTTATAGGCAACTAGAATTGTGAGAACGAAAAAGCATGTTTATAAATGCCAATTTGTTAGATCAATGTATTCCATGTATATAGTGTCATGTTCAAATATACCAGTGATGCTATTAAATTTAGTGTTGGAGGACTTCAGGTATATTGTCACGTTGCTGACTTACTGGAATCTAACGTTGTTGTTACCGACTTAAATGTTAATCAAGTTTTTACATTCTTGCAAGGTTTTATGTTAATTAGAGTAATTATTGGAATAGGGATAAAAAAAAAATATGTATCGAACAAAAAACAAAATGAGCAGCACTTGTGACGGTTTGAATCCAACATTTTTTTATAGATAGGGATTATTTTTATAAGCAAGTTCTTTTGATATTTCTGAATGATATATAGCACACCAGAGTAACCAAAAATTCCAAATTAAATATTAACAGTTTAAAGCTGACAAAGAGCAGTTACAAGATCATATTTAACAACATGTTGTTGTATTTTTATTTGAGGGATCCACTTCACACACACACAAATAAAACATTACCATTACTTTCAACTATTTATGTGCCTTACGGAAAATGTCAAAGAGATAAAACATTTAGCTTGCCCTGCGAAAAACAACATTACAAGTATACCTTATTGTCTTAGTAAAAGTTTTTTTTTTTACTTTTGTGTTTCCGCTATATTAAAAATCCTTTCTCTCGTTAGGATCAAACATTGACGTATAACTCATTCTTTCCTACACCGTGATTGACAATAAAAATATGGCTTTAGTATGATGTTGTTGGTTTGAGTTTCAGATCTCATTTTTCTATCACACTTTCTTTCAGATACTACAATCTGAAAGATGAAGAAATTGTGGGCAGAGGCGGATCTAGAATGTAGCAAATACATGCGAAGGAGAGTGAAAATAAAATCATCTTGTACTATTTATCACTGTCCTCACTGTATTTTTGCTCTCCTACGCATGTATTTGCTACATTCTAGATCCGCCTCTGGTGGGAATATTTTTTTGATTTGCTAATAATATCTTACCTAAACCTCAGCATATTTCACGATTGTTTTCTCTGGCTCCATTTGTTGTGTCTGATTTAGGTAGCATAAATTATCTCGAGTAATCGATTCATCGTATCTGTTTTCTTAACAGAAAACGAGTGGAATAATGATATATAGTTTATCTACCTTTCGCTTATGGATACCAAAGTTGAGATAATTAGGCAGTAAAGGTAACATTACCACATAATCAACAAGAAAATCAAGTACCTTTCATTGAGAGGTCTGGTAAAACTCTTTTGAAATCATTTATTTTTATGTGTATCACGAATGAAGGAATAAGTGCACACTCGATATTATCTCGTTATAAAAAATGACTTACGAAATAAGTTAATTAAGTCATAATTGTGTAGTAATTAAGTTACATTAAAGTTTTAATAGGGGTAAAATGCTACTATTTTTAAAAGTCAACATTATTAAATTTAGATATAAAACAAACTACAAACCAAAACTATTAATCATTGACAGTAGATTGGAATAAATGACTGAAATAAAAAAAAAGCTTTCTTTTCTTATTTGAAAATACCGCATTCATACTAATTCTATAAGTCAATTATAATAGTCTGGTAGATTGCTTTCCTAAAGTCTTTCCTGTTATTACTTTATTTGAAATAACACTCAACTGATTAATAAATGAGAAAAACAGTTGGGTTGATTTTAGATTACTTATCGTTTGCTTTTACTAAGTGAGTGATTGTTGAATGCACACATGATGAAAAAAACGTTTTCGACATTCGTATAGTATGTGGTGCGAGAAGAAAAAGCAGCGTGATTTCTCTATTTTGTTAGTTTAGTTTAGTAAACAAATTGAGGAAATGTGACATAATTTCTTACAGCGGCATTATAGTATTATAAATTATTTTTGTTAAATCTTCTAAAGTTTAAAGTTAAAAACGATTTTACAAATTTTTTTATCTATTTTAGTTCAGTGCTAAATATAAAAACAGAGGAGAATATGGTAATACAACAAACTGTATGAAATAAGATGGGTATACAACATTTCATTTATTTGTTAATTTTCATAATATCAAATTGTCATCATGGAAACGTCACGTGCATGGACAATGAGGAACACCTCCCGAAAAGTAAGATCTACAAACGAATTAGAATCACTATTGCTTTAAATCAATTCCAGCTATTATCTATTCAAAAATCAATACTTCGTAATTTTTATGCTATACATTACAACATATCTATTGTTGACAATTTTTTAATATTTTAGTTTCGCATAAAGAGATGGAACGTATCTGTTCACCGACAATGAAGCAGAAGATAGTTATGCAATCAAAACTATGTTTCCTCTACGAAAAGACATCAACAATGAAAACTAGAACAGAGAAATCCTCCAATGAGAAGGACACAAGCCAACTACCTCCAAATACAGTCAAAACACCATTAGCGGTGAAGCCAAAACCACTGCCTACCGAGTTACCAACTCATGAACCTTTACAAGATACAACACCAACAACACTAGCGACACCGACCACACGACGTTCAACTATAAAAATAAAGGCTCGCAGGATCACCACCAGGAAAAACTATATTATAAAATCAATAACAACAACAAAAACAATAACAAGAAAGAAAAATGAAATAAAAAGACCTATACCTACAAGTAGTTTAAGGACTAAAATACGTGAGCAAGGTGACGAAAAGCTGGAAGTAAATAAACTACAAACGGCATCAAGTGCTGATTTTAAATTAAGCTCGAATATAAAACTATTATACTGGGTTGTTTTCTTTACGTATCTTCTTATAATTGAACAATAGTTAATTATTAATCAAACCAAAATGCTGTGTAAATTTTTTTTGATAATTATACAAAAATATGAATGTAAAATAATATTAGTCCAATATTATATTAATAATGTTGTGTTCCATTGCCAGCATGAAAAATTATTAGTAACGACTAAGCTATGGAAAGCGATAAATTTTTTAAGGCTAAGCAGTACCAAGCATACTTAAATAGTATTGCAGAAATAATTTTCAAATGTTTTCAAAGATTACAAAAAAAGTTATATATGATTAATTAACATTCATCTTGCCAACACGACAACGCTATTATGAAGTAGTAACATATCCATGAGAAAGTCATTATTACTTCTCACCTACAAGTTTATTCGTTAGCTTTTGTGAGAAAATTAAGAAGATATAATTTATTGCGTTTGAGAAGCAGGATTATTACAACAAAATTCAAACAGTTACAGAAAAGCAATAGAGATTTGGAAGAGCATGTTAGAATTAAATGTAATTTCAGCTTGACTTTGAAGTATCTTTGCCAGTTGGGTTTGTCTTGTAAATAGCATGATACAGCGTTATCTTCTTGCTAATTGATTCCCTGGTCAAGCTACAGCATATTTTTAAACACGTCTTGATAAACCTTTAAGAAAATGTGAAAGAAGTTCTTATTTAAACTTGTCAATCTCAAAAAGTTCGTGAGATTCTTTCTAGAAACCGTTAGTTAGAAAATTGCAATTTTCTTTTCATCATGCAAAGCTTTTCTGACTGAATTTGAATTTCTTTAACCCTGAAATTAATTTAACGCTTAAACGCCATTAATGGTTGACATTGCTTTCACCAGTTGATTTGGTCAACGAAAAACTTTTTGATTTTATATATTTGTTATAAACTTTGTTTATAATGTTAATACGAATCGATTAGCCCTACTACATTTTATCTAGCAAACTACGTTCAACTTTTATGACTGTTTTACAAAACATAAAATTACTTTTGACTTGAATGGTAAAAAGAACCCTTATAAATATCTGGAAGATCCAGATTTCAGCTTAATTTTTTCAAAAACAAATCAATATTTCCAAGAAGATCAATATTTTTTTTAATTTATTGAAATTTTTCTCCAATAAGTAATCAAACAAGGGGTCATTTTATGGGGAATATTATACTTTTAAAAAATATTTATAGGATATTAAATTTTTCCAGTTTACTCGGGAATACTCAAATAATATTCCAAATATTTCACAAAGAATACATTGACTTTTCCAGGAGAAAAAAAATAATCTAAAAAAATCTCACAACAAATATCAATCAATTTGCAAAGCAGTATCATCGAATTTATTATTATTATTATTATTATTATTATTATTATTATTATTATTATTATTATTATTATTATTATTATTATTATT
>JAUEKX010435039.1:0-15895 GCA_031834005.1 Dendronotus venustus
AATTTCTTTCTGTGCATCATCACACAATACTAACCGGTTAAATGGCCAATCAGATAGCAGTATTCTTTTATTAATACGTTTTAGAATTCCATGTTTGTTACTATATTTATACTCGTGCCTTCATAACGGCAGAGCATCTTTCTCTTAACTTTACGCTAGCGTTTCATAAACCCAAACCCTCCCCCACACGATGAACAATTTTCCTATTAACAAGTATTTACTAATTCGCTCTCCTTTAATTTTTCGAGCCCGCGAAAATTGAGGGAATTAGCGTATTCGAATGTCAATCAGAACGTATGTTTTGCACCTTAACGTTTTGGTAAATAACCTAAATTTTGGATGAAACAGAAAATGTTGGACAAAAGTTTGATCGAGAACAAACTTCATCCAACACGATCATTTTCCTTTTCTTTTCTTTTTTTTCGTTGTTTTCTTTTGTAAATGAATCCAACATTTCGGCCATGACGCTTTTGAAATGCTGGGGATAGCATCAAAATGGAAATTTCGAACGCGAATGAAAGAATGGAAAATAATCCACTGATCACGTGCTACTTAATCAAAGCAAACATGTCGGAAAATAGAAGAAAAAACAGTTGTTTTAATTGCCCGCTTGGTATATCAATTTATTACATTGAAATGGCCAATTATTAATTATAACAAAAATAATAAAAGCACAAGGTACACATTTGCTAAAACAAGGTGTTTCGGTGTCCCTTTTGATTTTCTAAACAAAACATTCTTGCTATAATATCGCTTTGGAGTTGCCGACTCTCTTTTTCTATATTGTAAAAATTCTGAAAAACTGTAATTATCTTAAAAAAATGGATGTTTTAGAAAATAGATTAGATGTGATTCCCTAGAGTACCCCCGTCTCCGTTAATTGCTTATTATGAACGATTGACAAAGAGCCGCGCTATATGACATGCGAAAGCCGATTATAGAAAAAGTTAAAATAAAAAGAAAAGAAAAAACTTTTTTTTGTTCAAAGCCTGTCTTATGTTTTATCGGTACAAATAATCAAACTGAGCGTATCGCATTGAGTACGTTAGTGTATTATAGCGGACATCAAAAGGATTTTCGGTGATTTAGCTGTTGTGTTTTTTTTATGTCCATACAAAACAGAAGAGAGCAGTAAATGGAATGATCTGTGTGTTCTCTATTTATTATTATTGATATGTTACCATAATCAGTGTGTTCTGTTCATAATTAGTACAAATGAGTATAGCAGACGGTCTAAATGCAAACATACCCTACAGTATATCAACGTTTCAAGACTCAGAATGAAAATCAAGAGTTTATTTTTGTACAAGAAATGAATTTATGCTGCTGCTTTTATTTTTCTGCCATGCTTATATTCGTGAGTATGCTTGTATATATCTTTATATCTTCAAGTGTATAATCTTGTTTTTTCTTTCGACAATATAAAACTGATTAAGAATATAGTGTTATATTATAATGTAAACAGACCATTACATTTGCGTTTTGTAAGTTTACAATTTAGTAAGTCCTATCTAAATATAAAGTAGTTTAGTGTGTCTTTTTTCTTTCTTTTTTTTCAAAACTTTCAAATTGCATTTTTAAATTGCCTTTTAAATAATTAACGTCTGGTTGTGAATAAAAAATTGTTTTTTTCTTTTTCTTTGGACTTCCTTACACACAGAAAAAAAACAAAATTAAACCAAAATCAAAACAAGCTGAACAGCCAACCAAAAAAAGCCGCGAGGCCGACATGTTTGTTTTGCCTATGACGGTGATTTTTTGTTTATGTTTTTTATAGGCACAGCCTTTTAGGTTATAAACACTGTGGAAAAACCTCAAAGATTGGAAAGTTGATTTTATTATTCTAAAGGGAAAACACTTCAGCTAGTAACAGTTTCATACATCAATTTTATATATATTTGAATATTAAAATCCAAATTGTTTACTTTCCTCAGGTTACATCTCTATTTCAACGATGCAAAGCCTCTGAAGATGATGAGAAATACTATCTGAAGAAGGATTACTGTGATTATAAAAGGCTAAAGCAAGGGGTATGTTAGACCAAAATCCTACTTCCTGTCACTTACATATATAGTTTATTGAGGAACCTGTTCTCAATAGGATATGAAAACATGAATAAACATAGATAATAAAGTACTTTCAACAACAACAAGAATGTTTTTGTGTTTTGTTATTTAGATATACTTCTTTGCTCTTTACTTTGCATACTAGAAATAGAGGAATAGACAAATGTGTTAAAAAAACATGTGTTCTATTTGTTGAAATTCAAATTATTTCTAATCTATTGCAAACCATTAATATTCATTGTTAAATATATATATATATATATATATATATTAATATATTTGTAGTACCTATACTTACATTACTTTACTATTATTTAAAGATTGGAGGATACATAGATCTTTATTCACAAAAATGCAATTTCCTAAATTTAATTAACCATTAATTAGGTTAGCCTCAAATTAATTGCCAGATTAAGAATCAACTTTCCACAATTTTGTTATAGCATGCATTTATGTCAAAACTTTTTTCTTAGAAAACTGAGGTTGAGTACAACTCATTCCTGTGGAGTATAGAACGTGCTGGTTCACCACCTAGTTATTTATTTGGGACAATTCACGCACCATCAAAGCTTATTTGGCGATACATTCCACAGAACTCTCAAGCTGCACTAGTAGATGCTACACATGTTTACACAGAAGTTAACCTTAGAGACCCTAAAGTTATTTCATCAATACGAAAATGCCGACAACTACCTGTAAACCAGACTATAAAAGATGTCCTACCTGAAAAAACATACAAACAGTTTAAAAGAGTTTTAGCAAAATTTAAAGTGAGTCGAAAGAAATGGTTACGGAAGCTTTTAAAAAGTGACTTTGCACTTCGTCATCTTGAAAACACTGGTTATTATGACATATATAATGACTATTCAACTCTAAAGCCAATGTGGTTAACAAGTACAATTTTACAGCAATGGAACAGATTCTACGTTAAAAATCAGATACGAGGACCTTCAATTTCACTAGACGGTGAACTGATCAATTTGGCTGCTGATGCTTATCAGGGTGGGATAGAAGAAGTTTCTTCACATTGTGATCCTATGGATAACCTTGAGACTGAAAAGGTGAGTGACAATTTCACATTCAGAATAATTTTTATGTCAGACAGTCATGCTATAAGGAGTATATACTTGAAAATTCAGAACCCTTTATGTTTTATTATGTAATTATGTATTGTTGATAAATTATTAATGAATTCATACAATATTATGGTCTTATTCCAGTTGGTTAGAATTTTTTTTTTTAGTTGGGACTGATTACTTTTATTCAGCAAATTTAAAAAAAAGGTGGTCAATGTGGTTTTTCTATAAAAAAAACAATAATGCATGAATCGTTAGGGGAAAAAATACTTTTTTGGGCTATTCAATGAGATATGTAACCAAAATTGTTTCGATGTTTAAGATGCTTTTTATTTCTTGTTTATCTATATATATATATATACAATATATACAGTAAGTATATATATAATCTTTCGATGAAAAAGCTATAGCTATATTACGGGCTGTTTTCTTACTTCTTTTTTTATAATTTTAAAAAGTGATAGGTAATACAACGAAAAGAAAATAATCTTAATGTAAGATAAAAGGGAGCTCAAATAGAATTTGACAATTTCTCTTTCTTTCTTTTATGGAAATGTGCTTATAAAGTTCAAATCATTTTTATTAACATCTGATGTAGCATATTTGAAATAACTATTGTAGTTTTTGTTCTTTTCTCTCTCTCTCTCTCTCTATGTATATATATACATATATTTTTTTCGTGAAATGTTTTAACATGTTTTGGCCATTATGAGAATTGATATTGCATTTGTTCACAAAATGACTTGTGAAAATTGCTCAAATTAGTAGTAGATTTCGCTTCGATAGTTCTGTCTCTAAGAGATCCCCCGTGTTGATATTTGATTCCTTATATAATTATACTGTGTATTAATGTGTAGTAATGTCTGTTGAACGACTCATAGACGTTTCTTACGGCTGAGAGCATGTGCATTGCTCTTTTGAAATTCCTGTCTTTCTCGTTTCAGTCTTTATCTTCTTTATGAGATTGTACAAAAGGGTATCTGTAAGAATGTATATAGACTAACCTATTGCTATTTCGCTATTAAGTTAAGATGTATATATATATATATATATATATTACAATTTTGTTTTGTTTTTGAGATTTTGAGCAATCTGCATTTGCTATAATATTCAGATTTGTTTTTTTGGAGGAGAGCTATTTCGAAAAGCGGGATAAATCATTCGATTTACTAATACGTATCATTTCCTACGAAATTTTGCTAAAGATTATAACGTCGTTTTTTCTAGTCTTGTCATGTTATTAAAAATACTTTCTTATAAGCTCAGTTTCTTATAAAAAAATATACTTTTTGTATACTTCAAAGGAGATATCAACTGACTTAAAGCCTATTTTAAAAGGCCCGCGTTTACAATAAAACGGAAATTAAATATCACTCGTCCATTAATGGAATCAAAAGCTAATGAAATAATACTAAAAAAAATCCTGACTTCGTCATTTTACAATAAATTGGCACCTCGTTGCTTGATCGGGGATTAAGCATGTTTTCGCGCTTCATGAGACCCGTGGTCGGAAAGGGAGCATAAAGACACTGTTATCATATCTAATCCGTCTTTTATCACATTGCACTTTTATACAATAAAGAGAGGAAAATTCTTCATATTTTCCTGTATATATCCGGGATCGATGCGTGTATACTCAGCTTGAATGTTTAAAAGACGTTCTTAAGACGTCATGTTGTACACCTCTAAGTTGTTGAAAAAAATTTCTTCTTCAAGGATGATGTGTGCGGAATCGCGTTAAATCTACTTAAAAATCTACTTGCTTGTTGTTTGATCTAATCAAATGTTTTCTCCAACTGTGATTAAACCGCTTTGAACGTTTTCTCATCTAGCGCTGACGAGATTACGATGTAAGAAGCTTCTCTCTTGTTCCCAACCTTTTTGGGTTTTTAACGTTTTGGATTTCAGTGACTTCCCTCGTCTCAATTCTTTAAATTTAAATATCTAACTCGAGTTCTGACAAGATAAGGGCGATGGTCAATGAAACTTTTACTTTCTAATCTTTTGAATTCAAAAGTGGATGGATTAGCATGTTAGGTAAAAGGATCTTCTCCAGCCAAATTTAAATATTTAACCAAAATTTTTTTGTTGAACAAGAGGTGCACGTAACACGTGCGTAAGAGAGCAAAAAGGAAAATTATCTGACAAGAAACACTACAAGATAATTGTGATCACACTCTTCTCCGCAGATTGTTTCTTGAGTTACAACTATCTTGTCAGTTATTTCTCAATCTGTGAAAAACCTTTTGAAAATACAATATTTTTATTCATGCTTCTATACGTACTGAAGAATAATCCTGTAATATTCTTATGAAAAGCGTTTGCCTGACTCTAACTCATTATTCCATTTAGGTTCTCCTCGCGCTCTCTGTAACGTTGCAAGCGCTGGACAGGAAGTTGTCCGGGAAATTCTACATGAGGGAGAATGACATCCGCCGGATAATCAATCTCTATAAATGCGGAGACCCGATGGATACGAACCGGTTAGCTACGCTGTTCCGTGATCTCGTCGATGACGACAAACAGAAAGAGTTGGCGGAAATTGACGAATACCTGTCACGAGAGCTCATGCTGAAGCGAAACCGTCTGATGGCAGACACTATAGAAAAGAAACTGAAAGACGAAAAGTATAACGATGCGCGTATGTTCTATGCTGTCGGTGCAGGTAAGATTACTTTCTATATTTCTGTTAGTACACTAATCGAAAAGAAAAAAAACATGGAACTTGACCGTAAATTTTGTCTCCACATTTACCAAAATAGGCAAACGGGAAAATTGGTTGGTCAGTAAACATTAGTCACGGATCTAAATTTTGAAAAAAAACATTGCTTACTGATAAGATGTGTTTTTATTCAATCCAAATCACTTTCTTACATTCATTATTGTGACTTTCAGCTCATCTTCTTGGGAACCAATCAATAGTGACTTTCCTCCAGCAAAAGGGATACAAAGTTCGTCGCATCAAACCTAAAGAAGACATACCAGCGTAAGAACTATTTCACGTTTTTTCCTTTTTTTGCGCGCGCGCGCAAATAATAATATGTTGTTATTTCACGTAATTTTGCTCAATCTTGCCAAATTTTACGTTATGTGATTCGTAAGATTACATTAATTGCGCGTAATTTCGTAAAATCTCGCGAAAATGAGCTGATGTGATCAACCTCGATCGTGATTGTTAATATTAATTTTTATTTTTGTTTTTCCTATAGAACAATCAAGATACGTGAAATCCTGAGAACGTCTCCAAAACCAGTGTAAGTCTCTAAACATTTCATCTCCCGTAATTTCTCGATAACCTTAAAGTTAAGAAGACTTGAGAACGTTTGAAGGAGTGGTAAAAGAGAAATTAATGTAAAGAATATATGTCTGCGGTTGGAACTTTTTGGCTTACTTTTCTAAAGTTTAGCTGAATTTGCAAAAGTTTTACCACGTGATTCTTTATTACGCAAAACTGTAGCAAGGCAAACAGAGTTGAAAGAAAGAAAAAATTCTGCAATATTTTTATGAAACTCAAATTAAAATACAACCTATTTCAAGTGGAATAAATCAGAACGCGTTAAGGATAGATGAGCCTTGAGTTTTAAATTTTAAGAATACTTGACCCTTATGTTTTTGCTTATACAAATATTCTTTTTTTTCTATTTCTTAGGTGGGGGAAACCAGGAGGAACAGATGAAGGGTCTGGTAACGAAATAGGCCAAGGCAGCGGTACAAACCTCGTTGAACAAAAATCAGACAGAAACATTTACATTATGACAAAAATCGAGAAGAACTACGTGTACTACTATAACTCTTCTACTCGGTGCGTTGCCGGCAAGACATACATACTCAGTACGCTGTTTGTTATGTTAATCGTATGGATGATGAACACTGGGTAGTGGTTTCCTAACATTGTACGGATTAAAGTGAAAGATGAAGTTGGCAGTAGGACAGACATTGTTTGTTATGTTAATTCCGTGGCTGTTGGACAATGGATAGTGACTTTGACCCAACATTGTACGGACTAAGAAGAAGTCGTTAAAGTGTAATGTCTCCATGTTAACCAATGACGACACGCTGACGTTAATATTATTACGTCTTAAAACGTCACGAAACTCCACACTTGTAGAAGGATGACAAGACAAGACGCAACAGAAAGACAGCTCTGAAAATGGCACCTGTGTTGTAAAGAAAATGGAAATCCAGTGTTATCCAGTGATAATGTAAAATGATGCTAAAAATGGCACTCACAGTTATGACTCGAAACGACTCTCGATCAAATACAAATGAATAAATATAAAGACATCCTGAGATGATGATACTCATAAGAAATATCACCATTGTTAATATTCGAAATGCCAAAACCTGCTTGGTATGAAGCAAAACGAAATTTGAAAAATGAAGATTAGTTTAAATAAAAGATTTAATTAAATACCAAATTACAAATTCTCAAATTTATATGAATTTCCATACTGAAATACCTTGGATAAAAATAAGAGGTATATTTAGTTGATCTAATTTAGGGAATAGATTTTTGTGGCAACCAATAAAGAGTGTGAAAACGAGGCTGGCCTGTAAGAGAAAAATAATTTGAGATTCGTGTGTAAGGTTTCGCAAAAAAATCTTTGAAGTAAAATAGCGTTAGTTTAATTGTAAATAAATCATTTACACATATTATATATATTATATATTATATATATTTATAAATTTGTTTATTTAAAGTAATAACAAAGCCCACGTGCTTTCCGGCCACGATATGACATCGTATGCATTAATACGATGTCATATCAACGTCCATACATCCATATGTTTTTGTATATATATTTTTTTTTTTGTACAGTGACTTGTAACACACAGAGAATGACAAGTTGAGAATAAAATAAAATGAAATGAAATTCCAGTCTAGTCATCCGTTTAAATGTAAAAATGTGATTCTATTCATACAGAGAATGACAAGTTGAGAATAAAATAAAAATTATCACACAACTAAATATGGTGCACATTCGTCTCGTTCATTCTGAGATTTTCCAATAATTAAGAATATTAGAGGATGTTTTTAAATGAAATTTCATTTTGCCCCGAAATAAAAAATATTTGCAAAGTCATTACTTTTAAATACTAATTAAAAATTTAATTTCAGTCTTTTGCACCGAAGCGAAACTCGTTTCGCATAGTTAGGAGCAATGGACTTGTTTTATTTTAGGGCAATCGTCAGCTCTAATGTTTTGTTGTCAAAATAAAAATAAAATAAGAATAAAAGAATTTCACCCGATAAAACTTTTGTGATTTGTGATCGTCCCTAGGGCTTTCTTTCATGATATTTGATATTTGTGAAGCCGGTGAAGAAAGTTGTGACGGGGGTTCTGGTTTTCCCGATCTGCTAGGTTCCTGAAATTTTGTCAGTAACCCTTTGTTTTTGTCTTTATTGTTGACTCTTAAGGAGTCTGGATCTAGTCTAAGAGTCTGGTTCGACATTTTTTTTAATGATCAATACGTATCTACTAAAGGTGGATCCAGAGGGCTTCAAACATCTCCGGAGGAGAGTAAAGAAGTAGTTCTCCTTAAAAACAGCTTTAAGATAATTGATTTTAGCTCTCTTTCGCAGATGTTTATTCAGAGTCACGTAGAATATGTATTATGTGATATAATCGTATTAAGCCGGAAACTTGGAATTTGAATACATAATCTCAAGGCCGCTATAGAACAACGTATAAACCTATTGAAGTGATATAGCAGCAACGCTATCTTTACCTTCTCCCTCCTCCTAGTCCGATCTTGAGGAAGAGCATTTTGACTTCGAAAATCGACGCAAAATGATCTTGACAAATAAGCCACATGGACGTGATTTCAAAACATTAAGCAAGTTCTTGCTTGTTGATTTTTACATTTGAGTATTCTTTTTCCTTTGCAGGTCTCCTGCAGTGATTTTATAGGATTTCTAACTAAAAAAAGATTAACAAAGACGTTTAAAAGATGCCCGAAGAACTTGTTGAGAGAATTCTGGCAAAAAAAAAACGACTTCTGAAACAGCTTACGCAAAATGCCAAAAATCTAGAATCATCGAAAAATGCAATAAGATCTGGATGGGATGTGGCTGTGAAAACAGCATTCAAATGACATCCACGAAAAGATCCTATTGTGCAGTGAAGAAAGCCAGCGGAAGCCAGTTGATTGTATATTAGCCTCGATAACCGTCTTAGCCTCGATAAATCGAAAAAAAAAATTTTGCTCATCATTGTCTGACGGGTGATGTCCCGCGCAGATCAAAACAAGCCGATGTAAGTTATAATACAATTATGGACAAAATTTCTTGAGATAAAATGGTAAAAATTCCCTTTTTTCTTCCTTTCCAGAAGCATTTTAAAGTAGTGAGTAGGAGAGCAGAAAGGTGGATACGCCTGGACTTTTCACTCTCCTTCGCAGGTGTTATGGGTTTGTTACGGGAGTTTCTTGAGGCAAAGCGTAGGGAGGGATCCCTAGGGTAGAGAGAATTTCCACTTTGTTTTTGTTTTGTTTTTCATTTTGATTGTTGTGGTAGTAATCCATATAACATCCATAGTACATCCATATAACATTTGCAAGCTACACACTGTGTAAGAGAGTTAAATTATCTTTTAAGAAATACTATTAGACAAGTCTTTAATTACTCACCTTCGCGGATGTTGCGACCACTGTGATGGAGTGTTAAGGGTGGTTAAGGACGATTTAAACAAAGTAAACACATCAAAACATCTACAAGGCAATTCTCTGTACTGGCCAGTGAAAACATTCAATAATTCACATTCAACAAATTATCTTATTAACTCACCGTCTTGGTATGGCGTACCCCCGTGCTTTAATTACAGGCTTCAAGTCTCAATCCCGCCTTTCCCCATCATACCTTAATGATGGCCAATATTCGTGTTTTCCACATCAGGGGGTCAGGGGGTTAGCCAAAAGATGTTAGAAAAACGATATTTAATATCCATTCAGCGTCCATCTAAGGTATTGCTTCAGCTGAATTCGTGCACCTTATCAGTAAGAGTGAGGGGTTTGGGGAGAGTCTTCGATAAGCTTTGCGTATTATAGACACGTGTAGTTCTTCCATAGCCAACACAACATCTAAACTACGTCGTAACAACGTCCAAATGACGTCGTTCTAATGTCGGGTACCGGCTAGGTCAAAGGGAGTTAATCACATTATCACATGGTGTCTAATGCCATATCAGAAATTGCAAAACAGCCCTTTCTATACTTCCGTTACATCACCCCCTGGAACGTACATTAATAATACAGCGTTTGTTACAAATGAGTTTTGGGAAACAGGAGGTAAATAATTAACTATTATTACGTCAGTTTGAATTTATCTTTCCGCTCAGCTTGAAGCTAAGACGGAACGTCAAAGCTTGAAATGATCTTGTATTTACGCAATGTGGAGCACAAGCTAAATAGGATTGATCGTGTTTGTTCTTTGATGTATTTCGAAGTGAAATAACCAAGAGAGATAATGTAAAGAGTCTTTCCTCTTAAGAAAGTGAAAATTCACTAGGGTGCGATATATATATAAAGTAAAATCTTTCCACCCAAACCTTTTAAGGTTGCTGTTGACGCTGTGAATGACTGAAACTATTTCACACACATGCAACACCGCGACTTTTAGATTTGCATAATCCAACTAATACACCATCAATTAACGTGCTAATAATGGTCTTCTTAAATATTGAGCAATTTAGACGATCAAACGATCATCTTGTTCCGCTAATGAAGTAACCTATCGCTAAAGCTCTCTTTTCTGTAAGCCGCTAATCAGGATGTACCCCACGGCTGCTTTTTCTGCGCGAATACCGAAAAAAACAACACACACACAGAGAAAAATGAGATTGTGACGCGATACTTTCTTGTTGAAATCTTGAATCTTTTACATTGGTCTTTTTTTAGACATCTTTTGTGTCGCACTGGACGTCCTTTAGGCATTTTGAAGACGTCTCCCCTATTAGATACTGTACTTTTTAAACAAAACATAACATATATATTTAATAAAAAAAAGAAAGGACAGTAAAACAACATGTCAAAGTGTTCAGAATTACATATTCACCTCAAGTGATTATGATTATCAGTAACTACATGCTTTGAGCGCTCTAGTAACAGTAGAGTTCTACGCTCATTTTGAGCATCACTGACGAGTCCTTTAAGTCTTTAAAGTCCTACTTGAGAAAATTAAGTTTGTTGCCTAAAAATTTATTTTATAATGTCGGCATTTTTTTGATCTTGAAAACATTGTCATAGCGACGAATCTCGTTCCCAACTTATGAAAATAGATTCCAAAAAATGGACAGCGACCAGTATTTTTTATAAGTGGGAACTAAGCTTTAAGGACCAAATATGTAAAATATACAGAAAATGTATACCCAGGCGGTACACGACGTCAGAGCGACGTCGTTAGAACGTTGTTTTCACGTTTGACGTCGGACTATAGCGTCATAATGATGTCGTTCCAACGTCGTGTGCCGACTGGATATTATTGTTCCGCTTGTTATATGTATTATTTTCAACTATCGCCTCTTAACGGTCTATCTACATTTTAAATATTCTCATCATGCTGGTAACGCTCCAGAGAAGAGTAAACGTCAAATAGCTTACCATAGATGTATAATGATCAACTGATAATTTTGTAGGGGCGGGGGTGTTACAGTCAAATCGATTGAGGGCAAGAATCTTCAAACATGTGTTATCAATCGAGGCAAAAGATGTTCATACATTTTACTTGTTGTGTTTTGTGTTGAGGGCGGAGGCTCTAATTAATATCAACGCCTCTTCTCTATACGTTTGGAAAGAATACATGGAGTCGTGGCACGTATAATGATGTCCAGCTGAGTGTTAATTGCTCAATTAACACGAAGATGTAATTGACACCTTTTTTTGAATTAAATACTCCGTTTTATATTTATCACCGGTTGCTAAGTAACTCGTAGTGATCATGCTAATCCAAAATTCCTATGAGATTAAAATAGTGTTCTTATCTCTATTCTAGTCATCCCAATCAGTCAGTCACATTGTTTTTTTTGCTTTTCTTTCCCAGCCTCTATCCCAGGGCTTTTCCTAGTCCATCCATACGCTAGTCGTCATTGGGGCTAAAGCTCTGGGTTACTTTTCAGGGATTATTAAAACGCCTACAAAAAGATTTTTTTTGCAACATTTAAAGCATGGAAGAACATCCAAAAAACGATACTTTCCTGACATCCATTTAACGTACTTATGCGAACCTTTATTTTAGCTCCACTCAGTTAAGAAAAATATGCAAATGCGAATGCGAAACTTTGATTGTACGAGTTTTAGCAGATAGATTTCTCCATATATGGATGTAACTACCTACCCCATATATGGATGTAACTATCCCATATATGGATAAAACTACCCCATATATGGATGTAACTACGAATCCTCAAAACTTTCAGGATGTTACTAACACGTCCTCTCAGTATCGTGACCTTATAATAACATCCATATACCATCGTTCTAACGTCGTGTGCGACGCGAAACATAATTCTCTTTAACGTATTTAATCGTAACTTTGTGTAACTTACACTCGGGTTGTATAACTGGTTCTCCCAGCTAAACTTAGGCCTCGTTTACACGAGTAAGTTACCCCGTCATTCTTATGCCACCCTTGAGGGGAAAAATTATCTTGTTGTTAAATGATCCTCATTGCTCGAGGCGATTCCTAGCCGGCACACGACGCCAGAACGACGTTGTTACAACGATGTTCTTACGTGTTGACATCGTAACAACGTACAAATAACGTCTAAAAGACGTCGTTCTACTAAACGTCGTATATCAGGTGGGGCTGGATGTATTTGAAGTCCACATTGGACGAGTGTATATTCATCGTCTAGGGCCAACAATTTCGACACACTCCTCCTCGTGACATTATTGATAATTTACGGTACATTACTTTACACCCTTAAGTAGGGGAAGTTATATGGCAACGTATGTATTTGCCATCCATGGTTATGCTAAAAATAAACACATTTCATAAGACATTTCGCAACTCAATAAAATTTTAAAACCCGACACCTTGCGGAGGAGACTTTATTTCTCCAAACATGGTGCATGAAAACGTTTAGAGAGCACTCTCCGTGGTTGTTATTCTTGACAAATTTTGCGCGTTTCTCATGCTATTGTCATGTTTCAGAGAAATAGAAACAACAACAGAAAGAAAATCACGAAAAAATGATGTTGTTTTTACTTTAAGAGGTTATGACTTTCAAGAGGCTATTACATGAGAAATCAGAGCACTAGAAAAATAGCTATTGGATGTTTAGGCGTTGTTAAAACGTCCAAATTACGTCATTTAAAGTCCCAAACTCACCCTTCTAAGTTTACATTTCTCTGTGTTTGTTTTAATTTTATTGCAGGCTTGGATGATGCATGATATATCGTTCGAAATCTCATCCCCCAAAAGACTCTGTTTAATCGGTTTCTTAGGGATTGTTTGTATTGCTTTGTGTGTGTGTGTTTGACGAGGTTTAGATTTATTTTTTATTCAGAGGTTGGATTATTTCGACAACGTCGCTTCAACGTCTTATGAACGTCTATACAACGTTGCCAAGGCAGGATTGTGGTTGAAAACTCACTGTTGAGTACAAAGCATAGTAAATAATATAAATAATAATATAATATCATAATATTCAGAGTAACTGAGGCGGGGTATAGTTAACTCTATTATCAGCTAGGAATATCCCACCCTTCCACGCCATCTCATCCAGCTAAAAATAAGTTAACCTGTTATTTAGATGCAGTTTTCTAAGTCGGTACACTACGCGAAAAGACAAGCAAAAACAAAAACCTTTGCCAAATTCCTTTTTTTCGGATGGCCTTCAGATCTAGAAAAAACTGTATCTCAATATCAGGTTAGACTTAATGAAAGGGCAAGTAAAAGGTTTTGACAACACAAATATTGAGCATGGGATCTGATTGGTCGAGAATATTCACCCCGGAATGTTATTGGTCGATAATATTGGCTCAAAATACCATAAAATCATTGAAGATTTTAATTTTTCTTATGTATTTTTAATAAAAAATGCATTATTTTCTGTTTATTTTTTATTATAAGAAACCAGAGGAAGAAAGAAAGCAAAAAAAACAACAACATCAAACTTGAAGCAACATGTTAGTCTCGATCTCCCAAGTTGAGGTACCTCCTAAATAAACTTTTTTAAAGAGAACCATCGAGACAAAACCAAGGAGAAAAAAAGATTTCATTATGTTAAAATCCGTTGTACCGTTCTTGTTTATGCTCTCAATCTATCATGCCCGGTTTGTTTACAGTGCAACACATTACATCATGGATTATCCAAGAAGAGATCCTAACCTTTTGAGTAAAAGTTGTCACGGTACCAATGTCGTGTGCGGAAGTGGTTGGTTCAAAGCAAAAACTGACTGGATGTTATGTATCAAATCGAGTAACAGTCTACAATACCTGCATTCTTTAGAAACCGGAAAAGTTAATGTTCCGCAAGGTTTCTCTTTGCCCGTCCGGATACACATATCGGTTGCTTTGAATATTATGAACTGCGGAGGGAACAGCACTATTTGCCAACAGAGACTATTTATGCAGGGTTTTTTCACAACGAAATCTGGAAAGGTTCAAACTGAACGATTCGTATTAAAAACGACCCGTGCGAATCACGGATCCTATCACAATCAATTGCATGTTATCGAGGATTCGTCGGGTATTAAATCGATACGCTTACAATTCAGCTCAATTCCGAAAAAATTCTGCGGAGCAATTCGGGAGGTTCGTGTATTTTTCGAGTATTGTTCGTCGGATACGCGGAATTTTGTACAGTACCCGCGCATCAATGTAGGGACGAACGGTACAGGATCTTGCCTACGATACAGTACCGCACCGAAAGGGACATCCTTAACAAGATATTGTAATGCAACATCAGGGACGGAAGATGTTGGGTTTTGTGTTTGTGTGCAAGGAACGATGGCAAAAGATGGTTATTGTCAAGGTAGGCAAGTCCGCTTTGTCCTAAGTTTACTTAAACTTTTGTATTGTTTGAGAAATTAGCGAGAAATTTATGCAGGGAATATTTAAAAAAATTTTTCTTTTTGAATTTATCGCGAAAATTTATTTTAGTTCTCGTAATTATAGACACCCTTGTAAAACACAGACCAGACTCTAACCAACAATAAAGCTCATAAAAAAACTTAAGCAAGATGAGACGTATCTAGAGTGCTGCAGGCACGTACCCTTGGAAACAAAACATAACAATTACTCTCCTTCGCAGATCCGCCAATGACATGATTGCAATAACGCACTAGATCCTTGAGATTATTATCAGTAGTATCAATTTATTTGTTGTTGGCCAAATGTATACAAGATTGTGATTGTTTACAAGTGAAACTAAGAAAAACCAGCATTTCATATAAAATAACTATTTTAAAAAACTAAAAATATATATAACATAAACCAATAAACCTGAAGAGTGGAAAGCTCTTTCGGGCCTAAAAATTGACCGAAAGATAGCAGGTATTGTAATGTTTTGAGAGCCATTATGTTGTGTTGGATCACTTTCGCTTTTACGTGCTGTGCATTTCTTACGTTGAAACTCGCAAATCTCACACTTTGATTTGCAGCACGTCCCCGCTAGACATTATTTTTATCCAGAAATAACATCATTTTTGCGGATAATTTGAGATCAATAGAGACCTTAATAAGTTTGAGATTTATCATGTCATGAACAAGCAAATTTTATTTTGACGACGTTTCGACAGCTACTGCTATCA
>JAUEKX010435150.1:0-15892 GCA_031834005.1 Dendronotus venustus
AAATTACTCAGAACTTTACTTATTAACATATTACGACGAAATAAAGAGTTGGAGACTTAGAAAAGAAAAATCGAATATCAATATTACTTACATGCATCCATGTTTTCATCTCCGAAACTTACTCCACCGTTAACAGTACCAGAATTTTGGCTATTTGCACCACCGTTAATAGTGGTGCTTGTACCACTACCACCATCTATTAAAAGTAAAAAATAATTAGAAGTAATACTGTTTATCACTAATAAAAAATTGGTGCTACGTTTAAGAAGTCATTTTAAGTACGTAAGTAACTGAAGTATTTACATATTGAAACTGAAAACAACTCACAGGCTTTCTTTAAAGCTCATCTATAAAATTGTTAAGTTTGGACACATTTTACACTGGATTTTACATACTACACTTTATCATGTCTTTGAATGCTAACTCCCAAGCAAATAAAACAAAACACTAAGCAGTCTACTTTTGAGCAACGGTCGTATTAAGGTTTTAGAAAACGGATAAAGATGAAATATTTTCAGTTATACACATGTAAGTTGAAATAACATATTACTATTCAAATTTCAATTTTCACAATATCTAAAAATTATTATTTGGTGTTGTGTTATTCAAAACCAGTAATACTTTCAATTGTTCCGTTTCTAAGGGAAATTTAGTTGAATTAGTAGAGAAATTGCTGGTTATCTATATCTGAGTAAATGTATATTATGAAATACCAGCCATCACCTTATTTCTTTTCTTTTCTTTTTGGTACATAAGAAAATTAAATAATTTCTGACAAAACTAATATATTACTTGAAAATAAGATTGCTTTATCATAAGAATTTGATATGAATATGAAATACATTTGTAAATAAAATAGAGTATCAAAAATCTTACTTTCTTCAACGCATTCGTCTCCAAAACTTATTCCACCATCAACAGTACCAGAATTTCTGCTTTCTGCACCTCCATTAATAGTGTTGCTTGTACCACCATCTATTAAAAGTAGAAAGTGATTACAAGTAAAACTGTTAATCATTAAAAAAAGATAATAAAAATAATCAAAGTAGTTACATAACATAACTGAAAGCAATTCAAAGGGTCCCCTTTCTAATATCAGACTCCTGATTTAAAACCCATCTCTAAATATGTTAATGTATAATTTGGAAAACCATGTAACATCTTATTTAGTACCTTTTCTTATATTACATACAAAAATAAATTAGTTTCTCAAAAAACCAATCTTTGGCTTCAAAATTGAATGCTTTTGTACTAACATATCAAGATAAACATGGAAAACATTACTAAGCATTGTAGAGTATCGATAATCTTACTTGCATCCATGTTTTCATCTCCGAAACTTACTCCACCATTAATGTGACCTGAATTTCCGCTATTTGCTCCACCATTAATTACGTTCTTTGTACCATAATCTTTAAAAGAGAAAGAATCATTACAAAAAATAATGTTTGTCAATATTAAAAGATAGGTGCTACGTTTAAGAAATCATTGTTTAATGAGTAATAAACGGAAGTAGTGAAATATTGTAACTGAAAGCTATCCCCTTTCTTAAATTCATATCATTCATTGAAAGCTCTTCACTCAATCTGTATACTTCGAACTAATTTTGACTTGTTTTTTCAACTTACACTGGTTAGTTTTATTAATTGCAAAATGATTAGGAAAGACGGAATAAGTGATATTATTTATATATTTAGTATGCTTCTGCTAAATTTTAATAGCAAGACCAAGTGCAACGTAGCAAAACACTCTCCTTTTAAGTTACACTCGTATTAAAAATATAGAAAATGGATAATTATGAAATATTTTCTGTTATGTTCGCAAAGAAAAATTGAGATTTAATTCAAATAAACGCAATTTTTGAAAATCTAATGAGTGTTAAAAATTCAATACTTAGAAGATGCAATTATCGTTTTTGATGTTACATTATGAAAAACCTGTAATATTATTAGTTGTTCATTGGTTAAAAGAAATGTAGTTGTATTGGTAACGAAGTTGCTTATTATTAATATGTGAGAAAATGTAAAACTTGGATTACCAGTGAGTATATTATTTAGGTTCTTTCCGATATTTTACATGAGAAAATATAATACTTTCTCTCAAAATAAATCATTTACTTCAAAATTGTAGGTTTTTGTCATAACAAATCAAGTTAAACCTTTAAAACATATCAAAACATTGTAGAGTATCTGTAAAACTTACATGCATCCATGTTTTCATCTCCAAAACTTACTCCACCATTAATGTGACCATTGTTTCCGCTTGTTGCACCACCGTTAATTGTGTTAACTGTACCATAATCTGTTAAAAGTAAAACATTTCTGTAAGTAAAACTATTAATCACGATTATTGTTTTGTTGCTACGTTTAAGAAATCATTTTTTAATAAGTAATAAACGGAAGTAGTGGAATATTGTAACTGAAAGCGATCCCCTTTCTTAATTTCATACCCTTCATTGAAAGCTCTTCACTCAATTTGTAAACTTCGACCCAATAATGACTTGTTTTCTCAACTTACACTAGTTAGTTTTATTAAATAAAAAATTATTAGGAAAGACGGAATAAGTGATATTATTTATATATTTAGTATGCTTCTGCTAAATTTTAATAGCAAGACCAAGTGCAACGTAACAAAACACTCTCCTTTTAAGTTACACTCGTATTAAAAATATAGAAAATGGATAAATATGATATACTTTCTGTTATGTTCGCAAAGAAAAATTGAGATTTACTTCTAATAAACGCAATTTTTGAAAATCTAATGAGTGTTAAAATATCAATACTTAGAAGTTGCAATTATCGTTTTCGGTGGTACAGTATTCAAAAACTGTAATACTATTAGTTGTTCATTTGTTTATAGAAATCTAGTTGTATTGGTAACGGAGTTGTTTGTTAGTAATATCTGAGAAAAGGTAAAACTTGAATTACCAGTTAGTCTATTACTTAATTTCTTTTTGTTATCTTACGTAAGAAAAATAAATAATTTCTCTCAAAATCAATCATTTGGTTCAAAATTGTATGTTTTTGTCATAACAAATCAAGTTAAACCTTCAAAACATTTCAAAACATTGTAGATTATCTATATAACATACATGCATCCATGTTTTCATCACCGAATTTTACTCCACCATTAATGTGACCTGAATTTGCGCTTTTTGCTCCACCATTGATTACGTTTGTTGTACCATAATCTGTTAAAAGTAAAACATTTCTGTAAGTAGAACTATTAATCACGAATATTGTTTTGTTGCTACGTTTAAGAAATCATTTCTAAATAAGTAATAAACAGAAGTAGTGAAATATTGCAACTGAAAGCTATTCCCTTTCTTAAATTCATATCCTTCATTAAAAGCTCTTCACTCAATCTGTATACTTTGAACTAATTATGACTTGTATTTTCAACTTACACTGGTTAGTTTTATTAAATGCAAAGTGTCTAGCAAAGACGCAATAAACGCCATTAGTTATATAATTGATATGTTTCCGATGAAAATTGAGATCAAGACCAAGTGCACAGTAGCGAAACACTCTCCTTTTGAGTTACACTCGAATTAAAAATATAGAAAATAGATAAATATGAAATATATCTAGTTATGTACAAAATAATATTGAGATTCATTTCATATAAACGCAATTTGGAAAATCTAATGAGTGTTAAATATTCAATAGTTAGAATTTGCATTTATCGTTTATTAATATCTGAGGAAATGTATAATATGGATTACCCATTGGTTAATTTTTTTGTTCCTTTTCTTTATTTTACAAAAGAAAAAAAAATTTTTCTCAAATAATCAATCTTTTACTTAACAATTGTACGTTTTTTGTCATAACAAATCAAGTTAAACATGCAAAACATTACTAAGCATTGTAGAGTATCATTATAGCTTACATGCATCCTTGTTTTCATCTTCGAATCTTACTCCACCATTAATATGACCTGAATTTGCGCTATTTGCTCCACCATTAATTACGCTCTATGTACCATAATCTTTAAAAGAAAAAGAATCATTACAAAAAATAATGTTTGTCAATAATAAAAGATTGGTGCGACGTTTAAGCAGTCGTTATAAGTGCTTAAGTAACCAAAATAGTTAAAAAATGTAAATCAAAACCACTCACAGACTCTCAATTCTAAATGCATAATCCTAATATAGAGCTCATCTCTTAATTTGTTATCCTTAGACACATCATTCACTGGATATGTCATTTTACTTTCTATTGTATTTTTGCAAGACAAGTGTCTAGTCTAAAGACAATGAATGTCGTTTTTTATATAATTGGTATGCCTTGGCCTGTATTTCAGACCTAGGCATTGCACAGCTTAACTATACACTTTATCTTTAAGCTAAAGCCGTATGTAAGTTTTAAAAATGTATAAAGGAGGAAAACTTTTGTTTACAGTCAAAGAAACTTTTGGGAATTATTGATTGCAAATACTAGTTGTTAAAACATTGAAGTATTAAAACTTCACTTTACACAATTTTCAACAAACAATTTCGGTGTGCGATTATAGAAAACATGTGTTACATTAATGAGAAAAGTTTATGGCATCAATAATGAGTATTATTAATAGAATTTTATTTAAATTAGTAATGAAATTTTTTTCTTATCGATGTTGGAATAAATGTATATTTTAGAATACAAGCTGATATTTATTAAGTGTCTTTTCGTTGCATTACATAATAACATACTTTTATAACATGTAAAGTGCTTAGTAAGCGCACAATAAGTATTATTAATTATATATTTGGTATGTTTCTTCTTAATATTATTATCAAAACCAAGTGCACTGTAGCGAAACACTCTCCTTTTAAGTTACACTCGAATTTAAAATATAGAAAATGGATAAATATGAAATATATCTAGTTATGTACAAAATAATATTGAGATTCATTTCATATAAACGCAATTTGGAAAATGTAATGAGTGTTAAAAATTCAATAGTTAGAATTTGCATTTATCGGTTTTGGTGATACATTATTCAAACCATGTAGTACTTTCAGTTGTTCATTTGTTAAGAGAAATCTAATTGTAATGATAACGAAGTTGTTAGTTATTAATATATGAGGAAATGTATAATATGGATTACCCATTAGTATATTATGTAGTTCCTTTTCGTTATTTTACAAAAGAAAAAAAAAATTTTCTCAAAAAATCAATCTTTTACTTAAAAAAAGTACGTTTTTTGTCATAACAAATCAAGTTAAACATGCAAAACATTACTAAGCGTTATAGAGTATCAATATAGCTTACATGCATCCATGTTTTTATTTCCGAAACTTACTCCACCATTAATGTGACCTGAATTTGCGCTATTTGCTCCACCATTAATTACGTTCTTTGTACCATAATCTTTAAAAGAAAAAGAATCATTACAAAAAATAATGTTTGTCAACATTAAAAGGTTGGTGCGACGTTTAAGCTGTCGTTATAAGTGCTTAAGTAACCAAAGTTGTTAAAAAATGTAAATCAAAACCGCTCACAGACTCTCAATTCTAAATGCATACTCCTGATATAGAGCTCATCTCTAAATTTGTTATCCTTAGACACATCATTCACTGGATATGTCATTTTACATTCTATTGTATTTTTGAATGACAAGAGTCTTGTCTAAAGGCAATGAATGTCGTTTTTTATATAATTGGTTTGCCTCAGCCTGTAACTGAGACCTAGGCATTGCACAGCTTAACTATACACTTTATCTTTAAACTAAAGTCGTATGTAAGTTTTAAAAAAGAATAAATGTTGAAACCTTTCATTTACAGTCGAAGAAACTTTTAATTATTGGTTGCAAATACTAGTTGTTAAAACATTGTAGTGTTAAAACTTCAATTTACACAATATTCAACAAATATTTTCTATGTGCGATTATAGAAAACATGTGTTTCATTAATGAGAAAATTTTATGGCATCAATGATGAGTGTTATTAATAGAATTTTATTGAAATTGGAAATGAATTTTTTTCTTATTGATGTCGAAATAAATGTATATTTTAGAATACAAGCTGACAGTTTATTAAGTGTCTTTTCGTTGCATTACATAATAACACACTTTTATAAAATGTAAAGTGCTTAGTAAACGCACAATAAGTGTCATTAATTATATAATTCGTATGTTTCTTCATATTAATATTATCCAAACCAAGTGAAATGTAGCGAAACACTCTCCTTTTAAGTTACACTGGAATATAAATTATAGAAAATGGATAAATATGAAATAATTCTAGTTATGTACGAACAAATATTGAGATTCATTTTTTGTAAACGCAATTTGGAAAATCTAATGAGTGTTAAAAATTCAATATTTAGAATTTGCATTTATCGGTTTTGGTGATACATTATTCAAACCATGTAGTACTTTCAGTTGTTCATTTGTTAAGAGAAATCTAGTTGTATTGATAACGAAGTTGTTTGTTATTAATATCTGAGGAAATGTATAATGTGGATTACCCATTAGTATATTATTTAGTTACTTTTCGTTATTTTACAAAAGAAAAAACAATTTTTCTCAAATAATCAATCTTTTACTTAACAATTGTACGTTTTTGTCATAACAAATCAAGTTAAACATGCAAAACATTACTAAGCATTGTAGAGTATCAATATAGCTTACATGCATCCCTGTTTTCATCTCCGAAACTTACTCCACCATTAATGTGACCTGAATTTGCGCTATTTGCTCCACCATTAATTACGTTCTTTGTACCATAATCTTTAAAAGAAAAAGAATCATTACAAAAAATAATGATTGTCAATATTAAAAGATTGGTGGGACGTTTAAGCAGTCGTTATAAGTGCTTAAGTAACCAAATTTGTTAAAAAATGTAAATCAAAGCCACTCACAGACACTCATTTCTAAATGCATACTCCTGATATAGAGCTCATCTCTAAATTTGTTATCCTTAGACACATCATTCACTGGATATCTCATTTTATATTCTATTGTATTTTTGAATGACAAGTGTCTAGTCTAAAGGCAATGAATGTCGTTTTTTATAAAATTGGTATGCCTCAGCCTGTAGTTGAGACCTAGGCATTGCACAGCTTAACTATACACTTTATCTTTAAACTAAAGTCGTATGTAACTTTTAAAAAAGAATAAATGATGAAATCTTTCATTTACAGTCGAAGAAACTTTTGGGAATTATTGGTTGCAAATACTAGTTGTTAAAACATTGAAATATTAAAACTTCAATTTACACAATATTCAACAAATATTTTCTATGTGCGATTATAGAAAACATGTGTTACATTAATGAGCAAAATTCATGGCATGAATGATGAGGGTTAATAATAGAATTTTATTTAAATTAGTAATGAAATTTTTTCTTATCGATGTTGGAATAAATGTATATTTTAGAATACATGCTGATACTTTATTAAGTTTCTTTTTGTTGCATTACCTAATAACATACTTTTATAAAATGTAAAGTGCTTAGTAAACGCACAATAAGTGTCATTAATTATAAAATTGGTATGTTTCTTCTTATTATTATTATCCAAACCAAGTAAAATGTAGCGAAACACTCTCCTTTTAAGTTACACTGGAATTTACATTATAGAAAATGGATAATAATGAAATAATTCTAGTTATGTACGAACAAATATTGAGATTTTTTTCATGTAAACGCAATTTGGAAAATCTAATGAGTGTTAAAAATTCAATACTTAGAATCAACAGTTAGTATATTATTTATTTTCTTTCTGTTATCTTACATAAGAAAGTTTAATAAATTCTCAAATAATCAATCATTTACTTCAAAATTGTATGTTTTGTAGTTAACCACAGTGGTTACATTTTGTAACTAAAAGCGACCCACTAACTCCCATAAAGAAAGCTCATCTCTCATTTGCTATGCTTCGTCAAAAGTATGACTGGTTTTCTCATTTTACCCTATATACTTTTGTTAAATGCAAAGTGCCGAGCAATTATACAGTAATTACCATTTTTTATATACTTCAATTACTTCGGTTTAACATTAAGATCAAGACCTCGTGTCGTGTAACATTATTTTTTTGAGCTACACTCGTATTTAAGTTATAGAAAGAGGTGAAATATGAAATATTCTCAGTTTTATTCTAAAAAGTTGATGTTTACTTCATATAAACGCATGTTGAAAGATATAATGAGTGTTATAGTTGAGAAGTTGAGAAGACAAACTTAATATTGTCCTTCTACTATGTCTGTTTTGTCGTAAAAAATCCAGTTAAGCGCTGCAAAACATTTCTAAGCATTGTATAGTATCAGTATCGCTTACATGCGTCCCTGTTTTCATCTCCAAAACTTACTCCACCATGTATGGTACCCTCATTTCCGCTTGTTGCACCCCCATTAATAGTGTTGCTTGTAACACCATCTAATAAAAGTAAAGAATGATTACAAGTAGTACTGTTTTTCGCTAATAAACTATTGGTGCTACGTTTTGTTTTTCATGTTTAAGTAAGTAAGTAATCGATATAGTTATGTACTGAATCTGAAAGAATCCCAAAAGCACATTTTCCAAATCAGATACCCTTTATTGAAAGCGCTTCTTTCAATTTAGCAACGACTGTATTTAAAAATTTCAAAGTGAACATTTAAGAAATACTTGTAGTATAATTCAAAGAAAGGTTTTGGTATTATATTTTGCAAATTCAAAGTGATTAAAAGTATTTAAACCTCAATTTGTATATTGACTTTGGTGTTATGTTATATAAAACCTGTAATATATTTCGTGGTCAACAATAATCCTCTAAAGTTTTATGTTACTAGAGTATTTTCAGTAAACTAGTAACGAAATTATTTATTCTCATTGTCTGAATAATTGTAACTTTTAATTATTATTCTAACATTTTATCTATTTTCTATTATTCAAAGTACAAAATAAATAAAGTAACTTTTTAGAAAACTATTATTTTATTTTAAAAATTGTATGTTTGTTTCATAAGAAATGACTACATTTTAAGTTATTTCCATATTTTATGAATTTGTGCTAATGAAACTCAATATATAGTTGTTCCGTATTCGTATTATCCAAAGGAATAGTGATCGTTGCATACGAAACTTCTTGTTTTTATGTGTCTAATCAATACATTATTTAGTTTAAAATGAATTAAGAAGTTACCTTTTCGGGATACACTTTGCGGATGCAAAGATCTTGATTCTACTTGGTCTTTTAATATATAAATAAAAATAAAAAAATACATAAACTTAGTAAACTTAGCAACATAGTTGTTGTATTTCATTGAAAAACTTCCCTCTGCATTTACTGTTTAATGGTTGGACTTATTATAAGCTTATATGACTGAAATCAATAGTAACTCACTTACCACATATAAAGGTGACGACAAGAGCGATAATCAAACATTGCATTTTCATTTTGGTATTTCTTCTTGTTCTTGTTAGTAAGACACTAGTGAATGGGTTTGTTTTTTAACAAAATGCCTTTTTATAGGAAATCCAACAAAGAATATTGATTGATAGTGTTCTTGACAAAGAGGAATAAAGAATACTTTGACATGTGTTTTATAAATGGTAAACAAGATTCTACATAAAGAATTATTATAAACTATTTGATTTGAACAATAATATAGATGCTATGAAAGAAGGAAAAAATTAATGAGTTTGCATTAATTATAAAAAAGGTAAATTTAGTTTTAAAACCATATTTTGTAATATTTTTTACTTTACATACAGTTAACTTTGAGTTTCTATATTTAGTACGTGCTTTTCATTTTTCATTCCCAAGAAATACAGAGTATTTTTTGAAAATATACATTATACCAAAAAGACTTTTCGACGTAATTTTTTTTTATAACCGAAAATTATTTTACTTTAGTTTTTCGATAAGTACGCATCCAAATAATATGTTCTTCTATTACATAATTAATGGTTCGGTTTGATGGAGCCATCTTTTTTATTTAATACGAAGAAACAAATCACATCATTGATTAAACGTACTGATATTACATTCATGAAAAATATATGGTTTAAGAGAAAATTATCGAGAAAAATTATTAAGAAAGAATAAAATAGAATGCACTTTAAGATAAGTTTAAAAGAATTTTAAAAAATCTTCCATTAATTATTTTGGTTCTGTCAAATTATATAAAAAATCATTGCCCATTGAGATCGCAAACTTAAATGGACAATGGAAGATATGAAATCAAAAACTCACTTACACTATAGAAATATGAAGTTATAAAATTTTTATATAATGTGTACATCTAATATATATCACTATTTATAAAATTTGAGTTATATTAGAATTTTATTTTTATTTTCATAATTTTTCAGTTAAAATCTAAAGTAAAAACAACGTATGATATTTACTAAATTAATTAAAATTTAAAAAGAGAAAGTAGATGACCTTAAAAGGTTCCCTATAATATTTAATAAAAATTAAAGAGGAAAGGATAATTTCTCCTATAATTATATTTTTCTATATTCACAAAGTTTTAGTACATTTTTCAAACAAAACAACATTTGTGTATTAGCATTATATATATGATTGTTTTAATTCTTTCCAAACTTCTTTCTTTCTTTTTACATTATATCTTTTTCTAATTATATTGATTCTAATTCTCTTGTATCTTATAAATATTTTGATTAATAAAAAACAGATCAAAAATAATATCACATTATTTTCGAACAGAAATGACCCATTATTACTTGAAAGAGATATTTAAAAGAAGTAACTTTTTAAATATTCATAGCTTTAATGAAAAACATATGACGCAAATATTTAAAGTATAGTTTACACCTCAAAATTTGTAAATTCTCTCTTTAATGAAAATGTTCTTGGTAAACATTTATAAAGCCAATTATAACTATTATTTTCCTAAAACGAATTCACATGTTAGGCTATAATAATGTTTAAAACAATTCTTCTTCATTTTCAAAACTTTTTCTTTTCTCAGAAGTGCTTAGATTTAAAAATGTTTCAATTTTTCGGATTTAGCTAACTAAAGCAAGATTATTACGATAGTGTAACTTTATTTATTTTAATAAAATATATTATTATTGGATTATTAATTATCCTTATTATTTGTTGCCTTTCTACAATACTGTCTACGAAATTTTCAGAATACATTATTATACTGTTTGTATTGAAATTGTAAAAGAGATTTTAAAGTAGGAATATATAATGTTTTTTTTGCACATACTTATTCCAATTCTCTCAATATTATTGTGGACAAAAACTAAGGAACTAAGGCTATAATGATAATAATATTAACAGGAAAAAAATATCGATAACAACTTCAACATGTGTTTAAAAGCAAACTACTTAATTTATTTAACATGTTTTGCAATTGCACACGTGCTTTAAAACTACTACTATACTACTTACTTTATTTGCAAAGTCTTGAAATCATTTGCTTTCTTCCGTTTTGAAAGAGCAGTAAATATTTTGATAAAAAAAAATTCAGCTCTCAGTTACATTGGCATTAATAATGTACATTAATTTCAAGCACAAGATAACAACACATTGTAAATTAATTTCATGTCTATGCCACTAACTTAAAGGTTTGAGGAAAGTAAATAAAATTTAAGTATTTCGTTATCTTTGATGTCACAACATTTTTCATCCGATATTTTTTTTGCTTATTCTTAATAGATACTGATGGTGTAGACCATGTAATCAATATTTGATAATGTGGGAATTTTCTATTGGCTTTAAAGTTAAGTAAATAAAAAAGATTACAAAAGCGATTTATTTATAAAAATTCTACTTCCAAAACCTTATGAATGTTTAAAGGCAAAAGTAATTCTGTCATTAAAGTATATACTATCCAATGTGAAACTGCTGAGAATTGTCATAAATGTTCAACAATAATTTTTCCTTTGAAGATTTTAATACACTATTTAGAACAAATATTATTTTCAAGAATTTGAAATTGAAACCTTTATGAGACCTGAATTAATATATCCATTCCACATTACTATAGAATGTAAACTTTTTTACTTTTGAGCATTACTTTATTGGCAGGTTATTTTCCAATGCTTAAAGATATAAAATTATGACTTGCAGAAAAAATGTTTTTACCAGTTATTAATGGAAGATCACAACCAGACGTATTTCGAAGTATGTGAATTTCACAAAGTATAGAATGCTTTATGGAAAGGGCAACAAAAACTAAATTTTTAAAAATAAGTAAACTTTGGAGTCACATTTTGTGATTTATCTAATTATTCAGAATATTTTTGTTTAAGAAATCAAAAAATGTACAAGTTCATAATAGAAAAAAGTTTTTTTATTTTATTGTTGTATTTTTTTAAATTGCAAAAACCCTTTCATTTCAATATTACTTCATATGTATTTAATAGAATCCAATAGCACAAAAAGAATCGTTGACAAAGACTATATAATGCTTGTGCAATAATTTTCCATTATTGTAAAAATATTGAGGGCAATCCATTTATATGCCATAATACTATAATTTACGTATTAGTATATATAGATTTACAGATTGTTAAGTCATTTTTTATTGATGTAGACAGACTTGGTTTGGTGCAATCTTTTTGGATAGAAAAAAAACGTTTTATCTATGAATAGATTGAACTTAAAAGACATTGATTGATAATAAAACATGATACAAATCTAATAATAATGTTTATATTCAATGTTAGAAAATATTCTTTTTTTTTAATGTCAAAACAAGTGATATATTTTCTGTTTCTACTATCTACTACTTTCGGTTTTATAAAATAAATGTGGGTTTGAAAACACATGCTTTCTTTTGTTTTCTTTTTGAAGAGTCCTTAAAGAAGGGTTTGAACTTTTTTCTTCAAAGAAATTTTCTTGTTATTATTCTTAGAACAACTATGAATAATATAGATTAATTGCAGAGTGAATGTTATAGATGATAATGCAAACCAATAACGAATTTCTATTTAGTCAATATAACTCTAGATAATAATGTATGTAAACGATATTAAACTGATTTTATTCAAATATTATGCACATACAATATATTTGCAACAGCTTTGTAAATGACCAAATTAAATAAATCACCAATTCTTTGCGTTTCTATTCAATGAAGTATTTCGCATAAATATTTGAGTTAATCAACGTTTTATTTTAATACTATACCTACTTAATTAACGAAAAACAAGAATCCCCGAGGTTTGAAAATTTCTACAATATAATCAACTAATATCGCACTTTTATCAAAATAATATACCAATTTCCATTAAAAATGAACAAGCGAATTTCAAAGAATAAACAACAAAGTAGAAACCGAAAAAATATCACTTGTTGTGTCATGTTTTATTATCAATCACTGTCTTCTAAGTTCAATCTATTCATAGATAAAACGTTTTTGTTCTATCCAAAAAGATTGCACAACAACCAGGCCTTTAGGCTGAAATCTTTGAATAACAACAGCTAGTAGATAGTCGCTTCGGGATGTCTGGTTATCTGATCTATCTATCTATCTTACTTTGACGAAAAGAATAAAAAGATTCTTTTCTGCTCAACAAAAATCAACAACTGCATTATATATTAGAGATGATTAATGAGTGTAAAATCTCAAGGCCAATGTAACTGGAAACTTAAATTTCCATTAATAAAAATATTCATATGCGCTTAATTTTGTAAAAAATAATTACAAAAAATAATGCATTTTACCATCAAAACTTTTAATATTTACAATATAACTCTTCTAAAAACTCTTTATCTAGTTACTTCAAAATACTGCTGTAACTTGTATTTTAAAATAGACTTACATTTCAACCGCTGATATGTGGAATAAATCGTTTAGAATCATTTTATTGTTAACAAAATCTGCAATATTTGAATTAATGTATGAATTGTAATAATGTAAAAAGAAATAATAATGTGTAAGTTATAATCGAAGCAATGAATTTTTTATTTAATTTTCGTCAATCTCTTGAGCCTCAGTTTGAAACTCATATACATGTTGAAAAACATTGTCTGGTTTTAAAGACCGCGATCTCTGATTACTTAAAGGGGAACACCACAAAGCGAGAATCTTTAAGCATCAAGGCTTCTTATTTCATTTAATCTATTAGACATTAATTGCGAATTTTTATAGTTGTTTTCGTCTAATGAACTTTTTTCTTTATGCTAACTCTAAAAATCTAAAGATTGCGTAAAAAGGCTGTTTCTGAATGGAGTTTGGTTTCGACTACTTCACTGGCTGAAAGTTTCAAAATCGATAGAAAAAGATGTGTTATTTGAACAGAATATAAATTGGAATTAGAATAGATACTTTTTATCTTCTGTTTCTAGTTTTGTTTGATTTTTATTATACACAACTCTTTCTACGTTAAAAGTTACAAAGTTACTACAAAATAGCATATACTCGATCAACGATACTGCAATATACTATGGATTTATCTTCAACAGAAAATATGGCTAGTCACGGAGATTTTGATTCACAATTTCCAGATCTATCATTACTAAAACCCTATGATCATGAAGCTACTTGTCATCTTAGTCAAACCATTTCGTTTTCCCATTTATCATCACAAACACTAGATTTTTTAATTTGAAGAATCTTTGCGCATTGGAAAAACAAATTAGTGTCGGTGTGGGAAATACCATCCGGGGGGAACATCTAAAGATAGTTTGTGTTGCAGAGAGACAAACTAAATTCCAGATGATTATTTCAAAGACTAGAACTTATTTCTTTGGTTTAGCAATGTCTAATGTCCAGCCTTAATAAGGAAGTGCAATTTTGCTTTGTTATTTGCAAGATAAATTATGCAGTATGAACAAAATATATAGTTTTATACTTATCGAATTTCTAATCTTATAGGATATAAATATGTGACGGAAACTAAAGTAATCCAGATGCTTTGTTTTTCCGAAGCTGTTCTAAAAAAACGTTCTTGCTGCATTGAACAATTTGAGAAGAGACAGTTTAAAGTCGGTTACTAATAACTCATTAAGGTTTCCAGGACATAAGCGATCCAATAAGTAGATAGTAGATAAGTAGATATACTTCAATTATTCAGGAAATGTAAACTCACATGAGGGCGATTCCATCATGTACTATTTGGGCAATACGGGATTTCCACCAACAACTACTTTATATGAACCTCGTATGAACAGTAAAGAAGAAGAAGAAGAACCCTAAAATGTAGAGCATGTATAATAGATTTTATGAGACATTTTTTAGCTATATGTGTACATTTGTATACTATATGTGTTTATCTTTAATAAAAAAGAGATATTAAATATTATGACAACGATATAAAGTCAAAATCTAAATACCCAAGCACAATATCATTTAATTTGATAAATTTATTTTGAGTTTTAACTTTTCAAGCTTTGGCTATATTTCTCATATCAAAAGTAAAAACATTAATAATAAATGAACTCAAAATAATTCTATTTTCCAAATTTGTTATAAAAATATATATACTTTGATTTCAGGTTGAATTGTTTTTGCTATAATAATAATAAGTGTCATTCCGCAATGTATCGTATTGGGATAGCCTCGATAGCTTCTCTTTTATTAGGCTTTGCAATTGGGATAATATTCTTAGAAATATCAATTGCACATGATCCGGCGCAATAACATATCTGCACATCTCTTTGCTATTTTTAAGTAATTCTTTGTCTTCACTTTATTTAGTAAGAGACGAAACCTTAAATCTTTATTACTAGAATTAATTGAACATGAAACCGCACTACAACCAACCATAATTTAGAATGGGACACATTTAGACGATGCCTAAATCTTTATAGTTATCTCTGTTATTTGCTGGCTTTTCAAAAAATAAAAATCTGCAAAAAAGACGCTTTTGAATCAATGACGTCAGTTATTGAACCGTAAAGAAGCTCAAAGTAGGTATAATGTTTTATATATTTTTTAAAACTCCATTCGTGTAAAACTAATCATATAGCGATTTTAAGAATATTGTGGTGTTTTCCTTTTAACAG
>JAUEKX010435372.1:0-11571 GCA_031834005.1 Dendronotus venustus
ACGGCTCCCAGAAGCAGACACGGTATTTTTGATCCCAGATGTTCACTATAGTCAACAACGGCACTTAAAGGGTTAAAAGAAGTATAAAAACGTCATAAAACAAAAACCATTCATATGATTAAGAAAAAGTAAACAATTATGCATATTATGTCTTCTAAATGTTTTTACGTTACCTGGTCATTCAATTCTTTCGTTATTTATCATTGATAAACTAATTTAAACGATAAACTTTTTGGGATGTTTGAGCATTTAGTCTTTTTATTCATAATTTACAAAAAAAAAAAAAAAAATTTTCTTACTAAGATATCCTCTCACTTTTTCTTTCATTTTTAATTTTTAATTTTGTGTTCTGTATATTAAACTTGTTTATCAACTTGGTGTTCAAACTGACGAAGTATATTTTTGTACAATTTTAAAATCTGTAATTTTCATGACCTACCAGTAAATATTAATGATTCTAACCTAAACTAATAGGGGATCATTATTATTAGCATTCCAAGGTGATTCCTCATTAAGAAGTTTCCCATAATATTGTTTTAAGGCAAATTGAAAGATTGCCAAAGCCATCTTTTGAGTATTTATCTCTAATTACTGGCTATTGTTCTTCATTTACTTCATGATTTTTAAGATGTTGTTCATTCCAGGTTTGAAGTCAACAAACTTTCTTTCCTCTGCAGTCTTCTTTGTAATGTATACTATCCTTTTAGAATTACTTTTTTTTGCTTATAAATAGTCTTCTATAGTGTACCCAGTATTCGCGACTTTCAAATCCGCCTTTTTAACAGCACTGGTTTCACTCTCCTGCTTTTTATATCGTTTACTTTTCTCATTGTGCTACAGATTTCGTTTGGACAGGTAAGAAGAGCCCATTTTGTAGATATTTTTTTTATTTAGCTTGTCTCATTAAAAATGGTAACCTTTGCCGAAAACACGCGCTCAAAATTATCCTGGACAGCTTCATAATTCAGCTTCCAGTAGCGGAGTTTATAGGTACAGACACATTAGTTGGAAATCACAGACGTTTATGAAAATAATATGTGAGAATAAAATAAAGAGTTCAGAAAAGATGAGGTTCAAAGAACAAATATTCTTTCTTTGAACAACCATGCAAATAACGATATTTTTTTACCACTTTGATTGTTAACCTCGTGACAGGAGATCGAAACCAATTTTGTTTGTATTTAGTGACTAGACACTTTCTTATTAGTCTACAAACAAAGCAGAGTTGTGAAATTTAGTTGCTAAGCAGGCCATTGCATTTCATTTAAAGCTACTTCCAGTAGCGGAGTTTATAGGTACAGACACATTAGGTAAATGTGTTGGTATATCCAGTTGGAAATCACAGACGTTTATGACGTTTGTGAAAATAATATGTGAGAATAATATAAAGAGTTCAGAATAGGTGTTGCTCAAAAGACAAAAATATTCTTTTTGTTCTCAAAATACTCATTTTCTCTGAACAGCAATGTAATTAACGATAACTATTTTCCACTTTGGTTGCTAATCTCGTGACACGAGATCGAAACCCAATTTTGTTTGTATTTAGCGACTAAATACTTTTGAAAAATAAACTTTCTTATTAGTCTGCAAACAAAGCAGAGTTTGTGAAACTTAGTTGCTAAGCAGGCCATTGCATTTGGTGAAAATTTAAGATCTACAAAAATTAGTATGAATTGCAAAAATAGAAATAGAAGGATATTGTGATACACAGACACCAAACACATGTGAAGGAGAGTGAAAAACAATTATCTTGTAGTGGTTCTTAACAAATAATAGTCTTTTTGCTCTTCTACAAATGTATTTGTCGACCCTCTCTCTCTCCCTCTTTCCCAACCCTCTCGATCCTCTCTGGACACTGCATGTACTTTTTCGTGCAAGATGTTTTATTATTTCCCGTGTCCTTGCTATGGAGTCTTAATGTTACTTAATATGTAGCTATTAAAATTAAACCCATAGAAATTTGGAAAAAAACCATTATTAATTGTTATAGAAAATATGTTTTTTTTCTTTAGAACCTTTCAGATTAAAGGGAATTGTAATAGCAAATATAACACATTTTGGTTTCCTATTGTAGCTATAATACATTTTGAAATTATGTCCTTTATAAACAAAGTTGTATTTTATAAGTGCATACTGTATAGTAAAAGAGTAATTGAAGTGGGTTTAACTCATGACTTTTATATACTTTACCTAAATGTAAATTTAAAGCTTCTTTACATAATTATGGTCCAAACCAAGTGCCGATTCAAGTCCTACCCTTCTTTTAGTAAAAAAGTCTCTTATGTTTGTTTGAATAAAAGAGGCACATTTTGGTCTTGACTCTTCGTTCTCCAAACTTGTTTATGAGACTTTACTATGAAAACATTACAAGGTCTTGAATTAGCATCTGAACAACCTCTCTAACGAACTAGCAACGAACTTAAAAACTTGTTCTCCTCAGAATTAAACGCAGATAAATTCATGCAAGAATGTTGAAATTCTAATTGGCGAAGTATTACAATGTAGAGGGCGAAATTTTCGACAGAAAATTATAGAAATTTATTTATATTGTTACGTCCTGACATTATCCACTTATCCACCAGAGAAAACAAAATGTAAGCAAACATCACTTTAATTGCTTTTGTGGCCTAATTCTCACTAATTTTGTAATGTGATGCAAAACTAAGTATGGAAGATAGTAAAATACACCTATAAAATTTGTTTTCATTTCTAATTTACATCTAATACATCATTAAGCATTTTCTATTGATCAAAATAGTTTCTAGCAACGATTGGCTCAGGGTCTTTGCGTGCATATAATCTGTTTATTGTCTGATTAATATATTTGCATAGAGGCTATTGTTTTTTATACAAACACATTGTGATCATGATATTGAAAATGCTAATGGTATATTAATCTATCTATCTACGATTTGTTTATCAGTTCATTCAAGACCTTGGTCATCTTCACAGCAATGGGTTGGTTTAGCAAAAGCTATTCTGTCACCGTAACTACTGGCAAAGCGAAAGGAGCTGGTACCAACGCAAATATCAAAATCACCTTGATTGACGTTGAAGGGAACGCCACTGACGAGGTTGCCCTCGACAAATGGCTTAGCAATGATTTTGAATATGGCGATAAAGATACCTACACCGTCAAAACGCCTAAGGATTTTGGTAAGAACGTTATAAAATATACATACAAAGTGATAGAATTGAAATAACTGTGCTCAAGTAGTAGCAAGTCATTCTTTCACTATCATTCTTTTTCTTAACTAAATGCAACTGGCATAGACGTGTTTTTAGGAGCTTGAGTGAAATAATATTTATAAAAAATTAATAGTATGCATGTCGTAGGAGTTCGGATTCAAAGTTAATGAATCAAGTATTTCAGTAATACTATAGCAGTTAAATGTGACCTTCTCCTTTATTTTATTTTTGTAACCAAAATCACTCCCCAAAAGATTTATTTATACTAGTTTCACTGGGTGGAAAATGTTGCAGTAGATGAGTGTTTTGCACAGATCAACATGCGCAGTATAATTGCCCGCGCAGTTGGAGCGCAGCTTAGTTGAAATGACTTTAATAGGGTGTCACGGGCGTAAAAATTTTGATAAAGCAATCTAAAGCAACAGAAAAATTTAAGTGTTCAGTACTAGCTCAATTTTTGAAAAATCCAGCTTTTTTATCTAGCGCTACGTGGGGCTTAGCCCCCCCCCCCCAATATTTATTTCAAAAAAGCTCTTTTTTAATCTTTCCAAAATCAATTATCTTCATTGTGAGTGTTTCGGAAGAAGGAAGCTAACTCTCAGTGTGTATATCATTCTAGTTGTTAATCAAAAAACGCTAATATTTGTTAACGATTTTGAGCCTTGCTTAGCATGGCAGTTTCTTAGCGATACCTTCGTCGATTGAGTTTGTGTTTGTTTTGATGAGTACTTTGTTTGAATGGTTGCACACTGTTCTTCCGCTTTTTCAATTTAGTGATTTGATGGAAGCTTGTGTCCGTGTAAGGGAGTTTCTTCAACGGGAATAATATTTGTGATCAAATTGAATTTCGCGGATTTAAAAAAAAAAAAAATGAAAGCTAGCATTTTTTTTTTAAGAATTCATCTTTTCAGAAAATCATGTTTTCAAGATTTTTATACTACAAGAAATTTATACTACCCTAGACACCAAGTGGGCTATAAAGATTTCATGAAAAGATAATTTTATGAACTAAAAAGATGAATTCTTAAAAACATGATTTCTTGAAAAGGTGAATACTTAAAAAGATGATTTCGTAAATTGAGAATAGGATTTATTGAAAAGGTATTTATCAAGAATGCGATTCTTTAGAAAAGGGGTTTTATTATTTTTTAATTTATAGCTAATTTCAAAACCTTAAAATTCGAATAGTTGATTTGATATCTTATATAGCTGATCTGTAAACGTGAAAAGCTGATTGGCCATAAAGGTACGGTCATGGTAAGTGGTAATTTCAAGGGGGCGAGTTGACTAGGATTTTGTCGAAATGTCGGATTGTAAATAACACGGTCTTCAGTAGAAAATCTGATTTATTTGTTTTGTGTTAGCTCGGCAACTGAGTTAACTTGGGTGAACTCGCCTCATATAATCAACGCATAACTCTATCACGCTATTTCTTAGCTACTAGATTAAGCCGAAATACATGAAGGCATTCTTAGAGTTCGGTTAACTTTCGGTTTTTTTTTCCTATAAGAAAACTTTCTTTCATACGTGCATTTATGTTTTCTTTAAAGAAAAAAGTTTAATTAAAAGTAAATAGCTTTTATTTTAAATAAAAAAAAAACCCTTTCGAATTTTTCTAAAGGTATTCTCTATCTCTTAATCTTTAACATTTGAATTTTAAGCTTGCCAAATCAACAGAACAGCCTTAGAATGTGCAAAATAAATACTGACATATTCTTAAATTATTTTTAATTACCAACGTCGTCTTTTAAAAATTTCTACTTTGGACTATGTAAAACGCCAAGTTGTCAACTGTACTTTTCTCTCATATCTCTAAGCATGTATATTTTTTGTATACTTGGTAAATTCACCGCGAACAAAAAAAAATTGATCATATAAAGATCAAGAATTTCTGAATGTAATATATACAGAACCAAAATATTTTTATCAAATAAAAAAAAAACGGTAAAAATACATCTAGATGTCCAAAAATGTTTTAGTAATTCGAGAAATTATTTCTAGAACATCCAAGAATATTTAGAACGTTCAACGGATTCTAGTACTAGAAAAGCTATAAAGAGTATCAATTATAAAACTATTTTTTACACATTAAATTGTATATAAAGCTTCATTTGTTTTCCTCTTCCTAATCAAAAAAGTAGTTAGTTTCTAAGCTCTCAGCGTGCGTTGTGGGAAAAATATTATTAAAATAAAAAACTTCGGGTTTTCAGAATTGCCATTATTTCCACAGAAAAGACTTCCAAATTTTAATAATTTACAATTTTTGAATGCATAAACTTTTGCAACAATTCCCGAAAAAAGCGGTTTACTTTCTTGATGATGCAGTGTAAAATTTTCAAACAAGTTTGTCTCAGTTTCATATAAATTCTCATTTACCAGGATCATGCCGCTAGCTAGCTAATATATACACGCTTTCTTCATGGTTTCTTTGGTAACAGTTCTATTCCATTTCCTGTAGCAGTGAAATAAGAAATTTAGTAGAACGCAGAATGGATTACAAGTCAATGGGTTACCGTTAAGTAGTTTGGGTCGGTCCAGTTGCAGCTGATCTCTTTATCTACAAAAATATTAATAAAGATAATATAGAATTCGTCATGATGTAATAAAGAAAAAACAAATAAACAGATAACTTTGAAACAGGTGGATCTGGAGAGTCGGTATCAAAAAGATAATTAAAAGATAATAAAATTTAAAGGACGTTGCAGAACCACCTCCGTGAATTTAGGTAAAATAAAGAGTTTGAACTGTTGTTGTTTGACAATGTAAAATCAGGTAATGATGTTTCTAAAAAATATCAAAGTCAATATCAATTTGATGATTCTGTGAAGGTCTTTTGATTTTGATAGCTATTATAATAATATAGATCATTTTCATGAAAATAACAAATATATTTTTCACTAACTTCTCTCAACAGGTCAATTAAGAAGCATCAAACTTCACCGTGACAACGCTGGCCTTAACGACAGTTGGTTTGTCGAACATGTCAGTGTTGAACACGAGGACGATGGAGAAGCGCATTTCCCATTAAACAGATGGATTCCAGCCAACCAGCCAATGCATTTTGATAAATACGATTCACAGCTTCCACAAATCGTCAAGAAGAACAACCCAGATCTCTACGAGCAACGAGCTAAGGAATTAGAAAGAAAGAAAAGTGATTTTGCATACACAACAATTGAAGAAGTGAAAGGAATGCCAAGAACTGTAAGCATTTTCTTTAACAAATATATATAAAACATAAAATATAAAATAAATAAAAAAATAAAAAATATACATTATGATGCATGTCTTTCAGTTTACAATTGTTATTATGTTCATCTTTAATCAATTATTTAATTAATTATTAATTATTTATTATTATTATTTATTTAGTCCATTTTCAATTGATTTTTTAATTGATTTTTAATTGATTTTTACAGGTTACCAGTTTGCCACCAGAAGAAGTGTTTAGTAGAGATTACTTAGTATGTTACTTTCAATTGTTTTGTTTTCCTTTTTTTCTATTCATTTGTTTTGCTTTTGGAAAATGGAGAGGCTTCTTTTTGCATAACCTTTTTGAATATTTTAATTACTTTCATGTTTAATATTTTGAGTTGATTGGTATATTTTAGATGGATGTTGGATTAACTGGGGCAACTAGCAAGTTTTCCGAATTTATGAAGAAGTTACGATACTCTGACGAATTCAAATCCTTTGATGATATCTACAAACTGTACTATGGCCCACTCAATCCTTTTCCGTTACCAGGGGTAAGGAAAATAAAATTAAAGAGTGATTTTCTTTTTCACCGTGGAGCAGTTGTTAATTCCCACACTGGTTAAAATACACTTTATTAAGCACTCGTGCCTGCTTTCCAAGTCTTTTATTTTTAGAGCAGTTCAAATATTGCAATGTAAAATTCTAACAAATGAAAATTATCACCGTTATTATTCTTACCTGAGTAAATACAAAATTTACTTAAATTTATTTAGGGACATTCAAATTGGCGAACTGATGAAAAGTTTGCTGCTTTGAGATTGATAGGTCCAAACTGCACTGTTATACGAGGTTGCAAGAAGAACGGTGGACTTCCTGCAAAGTAAGTACTATCGCACTCAGCGCACGACAGATATTGGTTTAACGTTCGCATAACATAGGATACTTTATAAAATGTTAATGCTTTTTTAGAGTCGTTGAATGGAGAATATAGGGTTTTAACTGTGAGTCTATATGCGGGTTTTTATTGATTTCTATGCTGAAGAAGATAAATTCATGAACACAAACATATATATGATACAGAGACTTTTCCACGAGATTGTCGTTATTTATATATCTGAAAGAAGATAAAGTTGATCTAGAAAAATTATATTCTGATTATTTTATAAAACCTCGTTATTTTCTAATATACATCCATTACTATATTCAGCTTTAAGGTTGATACTGATAAGATCAAGATGTTCTTAGAAGGAAAAACATTCCAACAATGTCTTAATGAAGATCGTCTTTTCTATTGTGATTTCCAAGATCTTGAAGAATATATTGCAAAATCGTCCAAAGAGGTAAAACTGTTCGCAGTTTAATTAAATTCCACGGGGAAATAGAATTGGTAAAATATAATACCAAGAGAATGTCCAACCTGCATTAACCTTTTTGGTACCAGTGTCTGACGATGTAAAATATTTAGACTTCGAAATAAATTAAAATTATAATCCCCATAGTTAACATTAAGGAATAAGAATACCAAATTGCTAGGTAACTAAATAAGTAACTAAACTCTGAATTTGATTTACTAACAGAAAATTTATTTTGTTGTTTCATTTCATTTATAGCCAATGGTTTGTCCATTTGGATTGTTTTACTCAAGAATGGACGGTGTATTGATTCCTTTAGCAATCCAACTCTTCCAAAAACCCAGTGAAACAAACCCTGTATGTTTTAAGAATACATAATATAAATTTATATCAAACTGTATGTTAAATTATGAAAATTTGATATTCTTAATAGATTAACAGAGAAAAATGCTCAACATGAGTGTATTAGCCAATCTATCACCAACCTTAATTCATTGAAATTTTAATTTAGCTTTGATATTGCTGATCATTATTTTATTTCAGGTGTTCTATCCAGCCCCAATTGATGACGAACGAGTTTGGTTACTTGCAAAGTTTTGGTTTGGAGTTGCTGATTCCAATTACCACGAGCCTATTACCCATTTAAGTAAGTCAGCATTATATTGGTAGAGAGTTTGCATGGCATTTGTTTATTTGAAAAAATTCAAAAGAAATTCAGTCGAGTAAACGAATTATTATAATTTGTTTTGGTTTCTTTTACAGTGCAAACGCATTTGGTAGGAGGAGATTTCATTACGTGTTTCCATCACAATATATCACCATCCCATCCGATCTATAAATTAATGATGCCGCATTTCATCTACTTGCTCAACATTAACACGTAAGATACAGAGTGACCAACCAAAAATTGTTTCAAATTAAATCATTACCGATATTCAAATGAAGCATTTGAAATTATTGATTTTCTAGGCTGTTTAAATGACAAGTGTAATTGAATGATACTAAATATTTAGGGCTATGTTTTAATTGAATATAATCCTTGTTGTATTAAAATAACTGACAATGCTTTGATTTAAATTTCTTTCTTGATGGTCTGCTTATAAATCCTCATTGTATTGGCTGGGTATACTCTTGTTTAAAAAAATAGATTTTTGAAAGAAGAAATAACTAAGCTTTTCCCAAACTCATCACCATTTTTGTTTATAATGCAGCGTCACTCTAATCTCTCACAATAATAATTGAACAATTTGTTTCTTTGTTTTAGACAAGGTCTTCCCGTTTTAACAGCCGAAGATGGTGCTTTCAATAACATTTTGATGTTGGGAAAAGAAAATTGTGATCAATTAATGTTGAAAAAGTAAATTATTTGAGCACAAAGTTTAACTCAATTTCACAATTTTTGGAAAACATGATTTTATTCTCATGCTTTTTATTTAGCTTTTTTACTATTCGTATGCTTTATACTTAACGTATTGCGACATACATCATAATGGATTTTATTTTCAGATATAAAACATGGTCAATGTCAGAAAATGGATGGTTGCACACAGAAGTTGAAAATAGAGGAGTTAGTTTACATTCATTAACTTGGAATTAATGTTATTAATCATTTCATTTTTGGAAATTATTTATACCTAAATCTGTACACCACATACTCTCTTTGTTTAGGTGAAGAATCTTGCAAATTACCATTACTACGAGGATGCATCACTGATGTTTGATGCTATCCATGACTACATGAAAAAGTCAGTCAATGCTATATATGGTAGGGGAAAAGATTAGATCTTACTTGTTTCTAAACATTATAAAGAAAGATTATACATATAAATAAATACGATCGTGTCTAGACCTTTAATTTTGGTGTAAGCAATTGACTTTTGGCTCTAATAAACTGATTTATACCACAGCAAACTATCTTTACTTTTCTTTTACTTAAAGGCGGAAAAAATGAAGTTCTTGTGGCGGATTTTGAACTTCAAGCTTTTGCCAAAATGTTATGTGATCCAAAGGAAGGAATGAAGGTATGTGATAATTACAACTCTTTAGATAACCAAACTTCTATGGCGTAAATATTAATAACATTTAAAACCTGATAGTGGGTAGACATATTCCTAATGAAACCCACGAACAATTACTTCTATCTCAGGGTGTATTTGGAGGTGGGAAATTCACAGAACTGGAGGACTTGGTAAAAACATTAACAACTATTGTTTTCATCCTGAGCAATGTCCACGCTGCAGCAAACTTTAACCAATATGATGAGTATGGATATACACCAAACTTGCCATTCAGATTAGACGATTCACCACCAAAAAACAAAGTATGAATTAAAAACTCTTCAACTCATTGTGGCCTAAAATATTAAAGGTCAAATCCTCACTACACATTTTAATTATATATTGAAAATGTTCGCATATGATTTAAAGAGCATTTTTACAAAAAGGAAGCTGCTCTGACGAGAAAATATACCGTTGATGTTTTGCCAAACATTATCAGACATCATAAATGCAATCTTCGTTTTTGATTTTCTAGAACCCAGTAACTGAAGATTATTTGGTCAAATTGTTTAGTGTTGATATCACGTTGGATACCATGGAGCTCGGAAGAGTTTTGAGCCTCCAAGGGACAAACAAAATTGGCAACTACGAAGTTCAATATCAGTACAAACCAAACATTCTTGAATATTACAATGCGTAAGTAGATGCAATAAAATCCATCCCAAGTTGATAAAAAAAATCCTTAAGCAACTGAAGATAATGTATTGATGATAATAATATCTTAAATATAATAACTTATAATAAAAAAAATCAAAATGCAATAATTTATAATAACAATAATAATGATCTGTATATATGCTTACAACAATAAGTAGTTCGTTAATTTATAAATATGATAACACGATGTATTTTTTTCCTAATCAATCCATCTTTTACTCTTCCTTTTCTTCTTCCTGTGTTTTAGCTTCATAAACAGAATGAAGGAGATTGGTATTGAGAACGAGAAACGAAATGCAAAAAGACGATTTCCTTATCCATGGTTATCACCAAAAGTTGTCCCCAACTCCATCAGCATCTAAACATCAAAGCCGAAATCGATAATTCATTGTGACTAACTACAATTCTATGTTTTTCTTATTATTATACTTTTATTATATTCATAATATTGTTTTGTAGAGAATTTAGAAAGCTTTCTTGTAACGTCGTAGCCCATGAGTCCAACACCTGACGATAGCATACATAAGAACAAAAATATGATAACATGGAGCCGACAATTCTTTATAACTTCGTAAATTATTATTTAAATATTAATTGTCAAGAAATATGTAATAACTATCACACAAAAGGAAAAAACTTCGTCTTAAATGTTTGATTCTCGCTGCGCAGAAGGGAATCTTTAAAACCGGCTTGGTAGGTAGTCCATGATGAAGATTATCAGTACCACGGAGCAGCCTGTACGCTACTAGCTCTACAACTTTTAACTTATAGTGCAGGTTAAACTGCATATTAACAAATAGGGAACCCTGATCAAAAACTTTACATTGCAAATATCTTTTGAACGGGAAGATCTATGAGGATGGTTGAACCATCATTAGGTAATCGGGAATATAATCTAAATATTAGGGTTACAATAAAATAAATTGAAGAATTTTAAAGAAATGGAGCAAATATAGGTAATGGTTAAAATCTTTAATGGTTAAATTCGCAAAACTGAAATTTTAAGACACTCGGCAAATTTTGGTTTTACGTCATTCGTAATTACTTACTTACTTACTTACTTACTTACTTACTACTTATTATCTGAATTATATCAAAATATTTCGGGTATATTTGAC
>JAUEKX010435483.1:0-15866 GCA_031834005.1 Dendronotus venustus
AATAATAATAATAATAATAATAATAATAATAATAATAATACAATGCATATTATTGTAGTGATCTTTTCATAAGATTAAAGTATTTTCAATGTTTTAGTTTGATGATTATCTAATTGAAGAGATATTGATGTGTGATAATAACTGTGGTAGGAATCTAAATTCAGTACTTTCAATACCAAATGATGCAATTGAAGATTTGCCGGATTTACCTGAAAGTTGGTAACTTTTTTTTATTCCAAATGAGTCTTATTCAAAATAATTTTCAATGTATTAAACAGAGCAAATTTTTTTATTTATTATTGTAGAGCTATCTTATTGCGAATATTCAGAACTTGAAATATTTTATGACAATGAAGGTGAAGACAGTGATAAGAAAGTAGAAATTCCAGGTATTAACTAGACATTATTGTACATTGTATTGTAATTCTGTTGGTATAAAGTTGTGTCAGTGAGTCATTATTCAGTAAATGTTAGCACTGTTATTATTTTGTTAATTTGTTAGAAAATTTCAGGTTGTATAATGTATATATATTTACCTGATATAACTAAATTTATTTTTTTAGCTCAATCCAAGTCCATATTGTCAATGTTTTCTAAAGAAGATGAAAATTTGAAACTCGAGTTGCCTCTTTCTTGTGATAGTGACACAAATGTAAACTTACTGCCTTATTCTTGTAACACTTTTGACGCTATGGAAGATAATCAGGAAGATATGTAAGTTTTTGTGTTTGTATTGATTGCTTATTTCATGGTAATTGTTTTTAATGATTCGTAAATTTCTGTCTAGGTATTCGTAAGTTGATACTGGATCTAAATTTGACTTATAGTTGATGCTATATAATATATACATAATATAGTGTCGTTTATGAATTTTTATTTCATTCTCATTTCTATAGGTTTCTTTTTTCACCAAAAAGTCATGCAGAAATATTATCGAGGTTTGAAAAAGAGGAAAGAAGTTATGGGGATACATTATTAATGTTACTACCAGGTATAAACTCGGTTTGTGATGTTTTCATTGCATTTGGGTTCCATGTAAATTAGCAATATTATCTTTCCAGTGTTAAAGTTGCACATGACTTGATATGGACCCTCCACAAAATGTCTTCTTTTTTTTAGAACCAAAGGAAACATGTACATTAGAAGAGATGGATGATGCCAGTTTTTCTTTGCTCCCTAAAGTCGATTTGAAGTTTGATAAATCAGTTGAAGCCAAGTTGGAGTGGGACCCAATGCTCAGTTCTCAAACCATTATTTGGAAATGTCAAAATCTAACGAAATTATCTGTTATTCTTGACCAAGATAAAGTCGAAGCCTACGATGCTTTTAAGAATTTTTTTAAGCGTTTCCCTTTAGAATTTTCAGGTAAAGAGAGTTGAGCACTTCTTTTGCTTTAATATCAACACAAAATTAATGAAGCTCTTAATAATCTACTTTACAAATTTTTGTCGTCAAAGCCGTTTTTTGTTTTTTTTACTAGATGCTGATGAAATTATTAAAGATTGGAGAAATTTTCCCTTGAGGTCTTTTAATAATTTGAAGAATATTACAAACGTAAAACTTACTAATTTGATTAAGCCTGTTGGTCAGTTAGCAATAAAACGTCCGTCAACGAAATCAGACGCACAATCAACAAAGCATGTAGCTAAAACATTCCATGGTATTTACTTATTGTATTTGATTTTTACTATTTTTGTGCGAATTTAGCATAATTTAAGAATTTTTCTTTCCAGAATTTTACTCTTATCAACCTAAACTTTTAATTATTTTTGGTTTTAAATAGTTTCAAATGGCGGTGTTGTTCAAAGCAGAAAATACCAATTTAAAACTAACGGAGAAAAGATTGCTGCTGTTTTACGGAATACTCCTATCAGAAAGCAAAGTATTGACGATAAACACAGTACCTTCCAATCACCATTGGATGCATTTATTTTGTTAAAGAAAGGTCAATTTTGTTCAACACCCAAAGATGTAAGTCAAAGCCGTGTTTCTATGAACAGTGATCATATTATATCGAGAAAGATTGGTAATATTTCACCAGGTATATATTTTTTATTTCTTATTTAGCTTTGGCTTTGCTTTCAAATTTTATATTTTTGATAACTCATTGGTATAACTTTGACCAAAGACTTTTAAACCAGCTGAATTGTAGAAATATCATTGTAGGAAGGTTCAATCTGTTGTCCGATACAGTGGAGGTGAAATGTTTTTTTTTTTTTTTTTTTTTTTTTTAGTGACAACCGTAAGTGCTGTTACAGTAAGACCATTATTACACAGTACTGTATCAACGATTGCTGAAACGGATGATGTTGATAACATCGAAACTTGTAGAGACAATCCTTCTTTATCCAAAAAAGCAAGTGAATCTGAATATTCTCAATCTATAAATCATGCAGATTCATCTTCTGTAGGCGAACAAACACGACGGATGCTACCAAGGAAAATCGACATGGTCCTTTCGGATCGTTTCCAGAGCATACTCCAGTGGTTGGTGAAGGATTCACTCCCGTTATTTGGTTATCTCAAAGAGAATAATTGTGTGCACAAAGATATTGAATTGTTATCAATGGAAGTGGACCAAGCAAGGTTTCTTTGTAAAGAAGACGAAAAGCGTCAAGAGATGGGCGTTGAAGGTAGAACTATTTTGCACGGTTTTTGTAACCTCTTTATACCAAGCTAATAATTAAATGAGGACATTAAAATAACTATATTTATATATAAATATAAATTATATATATTAGATATAATAAGATATTAGTTCAAAGAAGCATTAGTAACCTGACTTGCTTTTACTATTCTTACACACTGCTGGTCAATTCTCACAAAAATGGTTTGTTATTGTCTTCAGTATTTTCTATTTAACTCTTCCTTTTCTGTGAATTTATCTCAATTTAGGAAATAAAGATGTGAGGTGTGCATTGGTTTGTTTATATGCGTTGACACAAGTTGTTGATCTGATAACTCATTGCCACCTATTAACTGCTTGTGGTAAGTCACTTTTTCATTGTCCTATGACTGCCATATTTCTTTGTCGGACATGGCCACATTGACATCGATGTTTGAATAATGTTTTTTTAGTTTTTCTCAATTATATATTCTCAATATAATGCTGGAAATCCAGCAAATTAGCTAACAATGTTTTTAGATAATCACAAAATTTCAACCTGTTGTCTTACATAAAAGAAACATGTTTTAAATAGTTCACAATGCAGATACGGAAACAATTTTGTATCGTATTTTGACTTATGTTATTACAATGACGTTAATAAATATTGCCATGTTCCCGAAACTTAAATAAATTAAAATATTTGTAAAAGCTTTTTGCAAGGCATGTAGATAATCATATTCATATCATATTCACTATAACAAATTTCGCCTTCTTTTTTAAGGCGTATTAAAGTCGATTAACAAAACACATAGCGAAGTCCTTCAAAACTGTTTGGAGCCCATACGAAAGCGTCTAGTGGACTTCCATCGAAACAACGAACACAAAATGACGTTTCACACTAAGTTTATCAGGGCGAAAGAACTCCTGTTGAGCTGGCATGAACAGAACGAAGGTGTGAAGATTCTAATTCTCTTTGGCCGGTATTTCGATCAGCTAGCATCTGAGATATCGTCGTTCTTATCAATGGAAAAGAAGTTGAAGGTTAAACGCTACCCAAGCCACGAGGTTTGTTTGTGTTACTTACTAGGTTAATTTAACCAGAATTTTTGGTTGGTATTTTAAAGTATATGACATTTTGAACTTGACAAGTTTCATAGCTTGCTATTTTTCTTAAGGACATAGAAACAGGTTATTGTTGATCAACAAAGAAATTTAATGAAATCTATAAATTTGTCAAAATTTAAATTTCTCAGGAACTACTTTAGGCGTACAAACTTTCGCGAGCAGAAACTTTCCCGATTTTCGCGATTTTTGGCCTTTTTCGCGAATGTTTATACTTTTGAAAGACTTTTCATGGTTCGCGAAAGTTTCGATGTCGATGATGAAAGCGATGACGAAAATTAAGAGGAATGGGTAACACCTTACGAAGAAAGGAATGCTTTCAGTATTTTCGAAACATGAACGATGATATTTCAAAATTGTAACATGGAAATTGTTTATATTTTATTAGTTTTTTTTTCTTTGAAGAATATTGACATGCTGCCTGCTTACACAAATTTATAACACTTGAAAATCCTTGTTTTTAAAATTCCAGTTTTCCTTGACTCACGAAAGTTTATGCTCGCGAAAAATATTTTCTTGTCTAATTCGCGAAACTTTATGTCGAAAATTTCGCGAGTTTTGAACCTCGCGCAACTTTCTGTTCGCGAAAGTTTGTACGCCTAAAGTAAGACCTTAGATAAAAAGTGCACCAAGCTTTATAGACAAACTTTAAGAATACAATGCAAAAAATTATATATACTCTTAGGCCTCGGCTAAAGGGAATTATTATTCGAGATGACGAGCTGATTGAAAAATGTCAAATTAAATTTTTTTTTTTTTAAACATTTTATATTCATTTGAAGGAGAATTTTGAGAACTTACATGTACTTTTTATTGCAAAAAATTAACAGATCAATATATAGATATTAAGAAAAGTAAATATCTTACCTCAAGAGTTTGTATATACCCTTATTATTATTACCCAGACTCCATTATGGGAAGTGACTGTGTAGCCCAATCCGCGATTTTAATTGGTCGAGAACTGTCACATGACCTTTTATAGTAGGGCTCTGTATAGAGCGATACAGAAATAACGAAAATAATAGAAAAAATACAATAATACAATAATTATGCTCGAAGTTACTGCAGCATTAATCACTACCCAAACTCTATAATCTAAACTAATACCACTAAACTCTCTATCCAACATCAATTAAGCTAAAAATACTTCAAAATTAGCTTAACAAGGAAACGTTTACTTCACGTATATATACTAAATAAATATTTCTTAAAAACTCTCCTTCTAGGAAAAATACTCAATTGTAGCTATATGCTAATTATATCAAAATAAATATAAACAATAAATACACCATCCACAGATTCTCTTCAAACTCTTTCTGTGAATGAAAAAAAATTCTAAAAGCTTTTTACCTTTATATCATTACAAAAAGGCGGTACAGCCAACTCTGTGATTTTTATTGGACTAGAGAGGTCACATGATATTACACAACAGAACAGAATAAATGACGTCATTCGTACATCTTCGCTACAATGTTCAATTTTTTGCCCCTGAAAACTTAAAAAGCTTGAAAAATCAATAAATTCGTCAATAGCGGTTTTAGTTTTTATCGGAATTTTGTTCTTTTTGTTGCTCTCATTGTTTTTGATTTGTTCGAATATTTCACTCAAGCGAAATTATTTTTATTTTTGTTTTTATTCCAAATCACGTCATTTGATAGATCCAGCTTTATTTTTAGGACGGAAGAACGTAAAAAATAAACTATATTTATATCTATTTTTATGCTTTTAGGCCTAAAAAAGCTCCTGCATTCTATGTTTCTAAACAGAGTAGTTTACTAATCCTTCGGTCAATGCACTGATATAACAAGCTCGATTTACACTATCAGATTTGGTCTTTGTATTTACATCACTACATAAACATGAGTAGTCGGTGTCTTCCATATTACTGATTTCTTTTTCTTATTGTTACACGCACAGGTAGACGAAGTTCAGTATATGGAAACGTTTGAGTCTTCCAATGTAATGCTGGCTTCCGAGTGTGAAGACCTCCAATCCTGTCCTTGGAAATTCTTCAATCATATTCTTCAGTACGAGTTTCGAAAGGGTTCGAGTTGGCACGAGTTGGCTTTCAAAAGCAACCCACAGTTGACTAGTTTCACAATGCTTGACGTGTTAGTCACAACCAAAGTTGAAGAGAACGAAGGACAGCTCATTGATGGTGATACGACACCACTTTCTTTATCAATTAAAAATCAAAATACTTATACCAAAGGTACACTGAAAGGTACAAACAGCAAGCCTTTATAGTTATATAAATATATATGTATATCTGTATATCATCAATTTACTTGAATGACAAGTGTTGATGGGGGTGTATAATGTATGTAATGTAACTAAAGAGTTAGAAGTAGAAAAAATAGTAGAGTGCAAAGAATTTGCTCGATTTAATTGAGTTTTTTTTAATTACAGGAGTTCCAGTGTGTTCTTAATTTTAATGATTTTAGATGTTGCTCAGAGGAAAGAAATTTCACCAGCCAAAGTTCCATATACTGTGATTTGCTGTCAGTCAATAGCTACTCGTGAAGACCTGTTACTCTCGTTGGAAAATAAAAATAACATTCAGCTACTGCCAAAGGTATATGGCGTTTGAAATATCTTATAAAAACCAACTGGAGATAAATTTATCCCCACAACAAATACGGTTATAGCAAATATCCCGGGAAAATCTAGTTTTAAATAATGATAACCAATACCCGTTTGATATGATTTAAATTTTTTTTTCATTTTTCATTATCTTTATAAAGGACTTCACGTCATTAGCTGGCAATATTACTCAACAACCAGATATTTCGATGTCATTATCCACTGGTATTGTTTTAATTAGTTGCGACGACAACCAGACCACTAACACTAACAATGAAGACCTATTGGAGAGAAGCCTTGGAAAGGTTTACGCTTTGACAGTCAAATTCTCGTCGGCTCACGTAATTATCAGTGTGTCAAATATGTGAGTACGATTAAACAAACGTGGGATAGATATCTTACACCACAACTCTTTGATTTCGGGAAAGCTCTTACTTTGTAATCGGCTTTTTGTGCGCTCTTCTTTATAACGTCCTAGATTTTCAATTATGTAATCTCCCTATTGAATTGAGTATGGTTTTCCAAGCTCCGTATGTTATTATTCGTCCATATGTATTTTGATTAAAGGGGTTCTAACCACTGTAAATCGTTTGTCGAGCAAATTACGGCATTTTTGGCTTCTTTCAAATCTTGCAACCTGAAACTCTGGTATGCTTACTCAGCTAATGAGATTGGTGGTATCGTAAGGAAAATTGCAGATTCGTGTGTTGGATGGAACGACAAAAACCAATGGCAAGTCAGTATGTGGACAGAAGAAAAACTATCTAAGGTAATGTGTATAGAATTTTTATTTTATTTTTGCTTATCCACAAATCCAAGTGCAGGATAACCTTGTCAGCTCTCTTTGAATTTTCATCAAAAAATAAAGTTCTTGTGTTGGAGGTCTTTGTGTTTAAACTTTGCTGTTTTTAGCTTCTTTTGTTCTTGGTTAGAATATATCTGCATTATTTTATAGTGGGTTATATAAGATTTTTGAGGTTCCCATCTATCCGTATTCTCTCTTCTTCTTTTTTTATTTCAGATAGAAACCTTTCTACTCGGCTATCCATTCATGAATCTTTTATGGTAAGTGACCGCATACATTTTATTCAAGAGTAACTGAAATGAAGACAAAAAGTTTAAAAAAGAGAGAGCTTTAGCTAGATGTTTATTAATTTAATATTTGAATTTTTTGTTTTTTTTTAATTTAGTATAATTCAATGTTTTAATATGACCGGAAAGTATTTCACCAAAACTTTCATGTATGATTTTTGTTTGTACTGCTTTCTTTTCTTCTCAGTGCTCAAGTAATGCTTCAAAGAGCGAAACTAGGTCAACTGATCAGTATGCCATTACGACAGCTCAAACATCTCTATCCTGATATTCCTTCATACGTTTTAGAGGTAAATATCTTGATGTTTGACTGTTCCGTTTTTAAATTGCAGACATGCAGCAAATTAACTGGAGTTTTCTCGAGTTTTTAATTTTATGGTTTACCTTATTAGTTGCCGATACCGTCTGGGATTTTTTCAGTTTCAACTTTTAAAATTTCACACATTAGTCTAACTTTGTTTTCGAGTGGTAAAAAGGTACGGTTCGAAAGCAGATTGGGTGTTTTGTTCGGCAGTAACTAGATTACTGGCTTTTTAGTAGTTGAAGAGTAAGCTAGTATTGGCGATTTTTTAAGTTTCATGGTTTATTCTTTATTTTATTTTATAGAGTTTCTGGACTGCAAATCAACAACTCATTAACGATGCAGAGAGTTGTGGGGAAGACTTTATAACAGGCGAGGAAACATTTTCAGTAGACCTTTCAGATCAGAAATTACATTCAGATGAACATGGTAATATATATAAGGATCCATATCATCACAAAGAATTTAACGAATTGATCACAACAACAAATTCCGACGACATATCAAGCTCGTCATTGGCTGAGCTTCTGGAACGGGATAATAATTTCCAAGAAACGAAATTCGATTTCCGCAGATTTGAGTCTTTCCAAAACTTAAACATGACAAACACGGCTCCGCGCCAAGAACCATCTAACTCTAAAACCTCGGCTCTTAGTAATATTCCCAGAACCCATAGTAACCATAATGTTCCCTCCATTTTACCAGAACATTCACTCAGTAATTGTGGTAATTTTCAAGGTGATACCAAAGGTTTTCATCCAAGAAACGCGCAACTTACTACGAGAAACTCTACTACTGATCCATGTAGTGTTGAAATTGAGAATCAAAACTACAGATACAACACTCACCAGCAGCAGCAGCCACCACAATCTACCTCCAACAAATTTCAACAGAGTATTGATCGTAGCAGTTCTAATCCAAACCGTAATGTTTTGCACCATGAGGAGGATCTGGAGCCTATCAAACCTGTTACAACACTAATAGATCAAAATGCCAGACAACATAACTATTATTTGGGAATAAACAAGGGCAACTGCTTGATAAATGAAGATTATCTGGCTTGTCGTCAGCAAGACCAAAGAGATCCGGTCCTTTCTCACTATTACAGTCATCGTTCAAGTGGTGCTCAACACGAATCTCAACAAAGGCAGTCACATTCTCGTCGGTTCAGCGAATCGAGAGCAATGCAACATCAATATGAGTCAAAACCGTTTTGGCAAAATAAAGAAAACCACCCTCCAAGGTTAGTGTCTTAAGTGAATTATTAACAAGAATCGACTTTTTAATTCGGGAATATACTTTATTGCTTCTCGATTTATATGGTATTCTGGCAAACCTAAAAACCACATCGCTGAGCTTACTTTGTTTACAACCATGCTGGGATTTTGTTAATGTATGAAGATTCAAGTGTTGATGTCATTGTGGTTATTTCTCATTTTTAGGCAAGTTGGAAGAAGTCTGCCATTTGTTCAGGAGCAAAGTCAGGAAGATCCGAAGGAACAACGTCCTGTGAGTATGAGAAAATTATAACCGAATTTGTAAAGAGCCTGTAAATTAAAGCTTCATTACTGTGAACATTCTGAGCTATTTGCAAAATAATGTTCTAAAATCTTCGGTATTTCCAAAAGTTTGTTTTGTCTTAAATTTTAAAGTTTGTCACGTGATTACGATTAACAGAGACAGTGATTTAATATTAAGAATGTAATTACCCAGAAAAAAAAATACATTTTCACAATTTAAATTGTACGGATTTGTTCTCAAAAACGTTTCTCGTTCCGATTCATTCTTTCATTCATTCTTTTTAGCGGAAATACTTATCAACCCTACAAAATTGTAAGTTTCATTATTTTCTGTTAATATATGAGTTTTTCTTCAATGAGTTTTGCAGTAAACCTACAGTATAATTACGTCTCAATATTAAGAACTATTCAATTATTTCGACTTTAACACAGTATGTCTGTTGAATGTAAATACTAAAAAACGAAAACCTACATAACCGCAAGCCCATCTTTGCCATGGGTTTCCCTGCCATCTGTTTATCCAAGCCATCAGAGTAACAATGATTTTTCTATTTTGCTTTTACTCATAGATACTCCTAGAAACTTCTCAAAGAAAAGAAAACTGGCGTATGAAAAGGTACCTGGAGCTACCAATGGGCAAACTAGATTGACGTTTAGATAAGATGGTTCTCCAATATTTGAATAGATAGACAGAAAGTTAACTAAGTGGAAGAAAGTTATGTTGAGTGTTTCTGCGTGGTAATATTTTCCTATTTACAATTCTTTTTAAGTTTTAAAGCATTGTACCTAGTTTGCCTTTACACGTTTTGTTTTTGAGTTCATTTTCAGAAATCTGGGCGTTACGAGGAGCATGGGAATACACCTTCATAGTTTGCCAATCTTTTAACGGATAATTACCTTTGAAATATATTATGTAAAAAAAACCTTATCGTACACTTTCGATTGGGTTCATATAATGATAATTGTACTGGTATGAGACAATTTTATGCTGTTTTGGTAGTTATTGTAAGACAATGAAGTTAGAGATGAAGTTGGAAGGATAGTAGAAATTATTTTTTTTTTAGTACACCGCTAATAGTTAATTGTAATTATAGTTCAAATTGTAGTTAAAAATTTATCGGGTTTTATGTACAGTTTCAAGTTTATAGATACCGAATAGAATGTTTATGCATGGATTGTATTAACAGTTTATTTTTCGATTATTGCAAACTTTATTTTTGAGTCTAGTAAACAAATAAGTATGAATAATGAATGGAACTTTTATAATTAGCTACCATCGTTATCCATCATCCAGTTTTTTTTATATCAAGCTATTTTAGACAAACTTGAACATAAAGGGATAAAATCCTTAAAGGGATTCACTCGTGCCAAAAAAAAGTTTTTTTTTATTTGATATATCGAAACTATCCTTAATATTGACAACAAATCAAAAAAGTGACTTTCTAAAAATGCCTGTATCAAAAGCTTTTGCCATTTAAAGTTCCTGATTTTGAGCCGCAGGCTACCTTATATGGTAACGTGCGGATATTAGCCTCCGGGTTATATTTACAGGTAGCAAAGCGTCGAGCGTACGGATCGAGACGAAACTTCGATTGGCGATATTTTTTAGATCTAGATATTTTTTAGAAGAAATATTTTGCAGTGTTGTTCTATTATTGAGTTTCTTTCGATTTCTTAGATAAATAGATAAATTAATTAATTAAAAAAAACAATATATTGCATGGGTGAATCCCTTTAATTAGTTTTGATAATTAATTTGATACTTATATATTTATATCTTAAAGGGCTGGTTAGATTTAAACTTGCATTTTAAGCAAAAGCGCTCTTGTTTGCAGATCGATATTGTAAAAAATGAGAAATTTGGTGTAGTGTGTAGTGTAAAAAAAGGTTACATTTGAATGAAGGAGGGAATATAAGGTTGACAGTTGCCAGTCCTTGCATTATAATTTTTGATACACATGTTAATTATATTGTAAAAAATATACGTATGTATTATGTCGTTTTTTATAGAAAAAAAATTTATTGTTTAAAAAACACTGAATAACCTTCCTAGTACAACCACACACATATATATTATGGATGGTGCTTCAATACTTGTCAAAAGTCTGGTGGACCAAGGAGTTGAATTTATGTTCGGTATTGTTGGTATACCAGTAATCGAAGTTGCTATTGCTGCCCAACAAGTTGGTATCAAATACATCGGGATGCGGAACGAACAAGCTGTAAGTAAAAAATATTCACCAAAAGAAATCTTATTTCACCCGTTTGGAATTTGTTCCCAAATGCAGAGCTCCAAGCTTAATATACCATTATAGGAGAAAAAAATACTTGCATACATACTGACAATGTTTATCAAGGATGCATTAAAAATTAAAAGTATTATATAAGCAGTATACGATAATGTTGTTTTTGCGAAAATCTCTTTATTTATTCAAGTTAAAGAATTCATTTGTGACTTCTAATAAGGAGTAAAATTAACTGATCAAGACAGTGCTACAATAATCGTCAGAATTACGTTCTTGATTTTAATATTTTTATTTTAACTAATATTGTTGACATAGGCAAGTTATGCAGCTTCAGCCGTTGGCTATCTCACCGGAAGGTAAGTGAAGTAACATAAGATGCACGTCTATTGAACGTTATTTTATCGTCTTAAAATAGTAATTGCATATTTATTGCGGGGTATTTGAGTTTCATTTCTAAAGTTAACAAAATTAAGTGACTGACTTTGATTTTGTGCTATTCAATTTGTTGGGAGTATAAGTTAAATGTGTCAGTAAAATTTTGTTTCTTATTTTGTGTGTAGGCCAGCTGTATGTTTGGTAGTGTCAGGACCTGGACTTGTTCATGCTCTTGCTGGAATGTCAAATGCTAAGGAGAACTGTTGGTAAGAACGAGACGAGAGAAAACCGGTTTAATTCCACGGTGTTACAGTGCAATTTTAAACCAAAGCTCAAGGTTTGCATGTAAAAACCCAATTATTAACGCTAGTTGGTCCTAGACAAAATAAGTTTATACAAATGCAAGTTATAGTATTATAGGGTGTTTGAAAAATATTGAAATTATAAATTGTAAAGTTCCCCTAGCTAATATCCTAGCTACCTTTTCTGTAGATACTGAATATTTCGAGTTATATTGAATTATATTTATTTGAAAAAAATGAAAACGTTTTTTTCTTCAGGCCAATGATTGTCATAGGTGGCTCATCAGACACAAATCAAGAACAAATGGGAGCTTTTCAGGAATTACCACAAGTAATATTATGTTTATTAGTAGGAAAGGTTTACTTTCTTGCCAAGGACCTTTACATAACCATCAATCGTGTTTGTCACCATGTTTCTTCTTTCTTTAGGTAGAGTCCGCTAGACCGTATTGCAAGTTATCGGCGAGACCAAATGCGATTGAAGATATCCCGTTTTACGTTGAAAAGGTGAGCTTGAGGTTAATTTTCTGTATATGATTTAAATTTCCTTAAATTCTTAATGTGATTTATTTTTTCATGTCCAATACTGGTATATTATTTCTTAAATCGACCATTACATAACCATTTAATCAATAAATTTGCAATATACTTTTGTAACCTTTCATACCAAATCTCAGAAACACAACATAATAGTGTTTAAAGTTTGGTGTAAAGCAATAAAGACGAGAGAAGATGAAGACACGCGGGTATTGTATAATATATTATACGTAATATTTCTTTTGTTGTCAGGCAGTCAGATGCAGTATCCAAGGACGTCCTGGTGTTTCCTACCTGGATTTACCTGGTGATTTGATTAGAGCATCTGTTGTAGATGACAAGAGCATTAGGTAAATTGATTTACATAGTCTTAAGATACTGTTTTTTATTTAACAATCCATTATAACAAATTCGTTAATTAATTAATTTATACTGAGATTGGTGGTCATCGGATATACAATCGTACTCTTTTAACACTTTCACACTTTTCCACACTTTTTTTACTTATTCCTTCGCGAACAACTCATTTAGTTTCCTACATCATTAATCAGTTTGAAACCGATTTCATATTTAATAAATTTTATTTCTCTAGATGGACACCAAAGGCTACTGCACCTAATATTTGTTTAGCACCTCCATCTATCGTGCACACCGCACTACAGACATTGATGTCAGCAAAACGCCCACTTGTAATAATCGGAAAAGGTGTTTTTTCATAATTTATTTTGCTTCTTGTTTTATGAAGTGAACCCTTCAGCATCTACTAAAAGGAAAACAAATAAAAAAATATACCCGACTATAGGAATTTTAAAGGTTCATGAAACGATAAGTTATAAAATGCGAATTTATTCCCCTAAAATCATTATGTGAAGCTTCAGCTATAATTGTATCAATTCGTTACTCGTATTATAACAGTTTAATTTTGTTGTTGTCATAATTTGCTTCTACAATTTAGTTAATGAACTTAGCAAATCACTAATAAGCTTGATAAACTCGACCATTTTATGATGCCAAACAAACTAAACTTTATAAAAATGACAAGCACATCACCCAAATTCCTTACTATTATAGGTGCTGCTTATGGTCGAGCTGAGGGAATAATAACTCAATTCATCGAGAAAACTGGCTTGCCCTTCTTGCCTACTCCAATGGGGAAAGGTGTAGTGTCAGATCTCCACCCTCAATGTGTTTCTGCTGCTAGATCAAAGTAAAGAGAAATTGTTATTATCTTCTTTGAATGACCTGCATGATGTAGAATGATATAATAGGAGAAGATTAAGTCTTCAACCTTTTGTTTGCTTGAAATAGTTATCTTATTTTGTCGTTGTTTCTTAAGCGATTGGATTGGATTTATCTACTATTACGAGCATATTAAATTTTTCTTGACTTTGAGCTATCAAGTCATAATGCTAGCTCGAGATCTAATTCCATAATATGATATTTATGTAGTAAACTTGTGCAGTAACTCTCTGAAGGTACAGAAAAATTTGTTAATTTTTCGAGTTATAAGGTTTCAAATTTATATAATAAAGTAGAACTGTGTATCATTCCTGAAACAATCTATTAATATCATGCATATATACAGAGCATTATTAGGAGCTGACGTTATATTTCTCGTGTGTGCACGATTGAATTGGATGCTTCACTTTGGGCTTCCGCCGCGCTTTAACAAAAATGTTCAAATTATTCAGGTATGCTGTTTTCATGATTACAATTATCTCTCTTTTAGTGAGCATAGGATAACTCTGCTTACTAAATTAAACTTTTTTTGTAATATCGTTACTTTTATCATTCATCTCTAGAAATCAAAATTTGTTCAGTAAATTTTTTTAGCCATTTAGTAATTAAGGCTAATTAATATCGATTAATTAACAGTTTGTGGTGTTGATATCTTCATTTTTTTTCGTTTACTATTTAGCTTGATATCTCACCAGAGGAAATTGGTAATAATGTACCTGCAGCTGTAGGTTTGGTTGGTGATGTTAACTCTGTGGTCCAACAGGTTTCTATTGCCTTGTTTCAATACATTCGTAGATTTCTATACTTATCTATATTGTTTCTTGAATTGATATTCAATGAATTATTTTTTATGAATGTAGATGGTCCATGGATATGATGCAAAATTCCAAGGGAAATATTTTTCACGCGATCAACTGTGGTGGACCGAATTAGACTCAAAAGTTCAAGATAATAAAGAAAAAACTAAGGTATATGCAACATTTTTATAACATGTGAAGTATCAAATAATAAAATGTTGTAGCAGCGATTTCCACTTATTAACGGTAATTATTATCACTTCTTTCTATCTCGTAGCTGTATAGGTGGCTATAATTTCTTTTTCCCAAGTTTTCATTGTATTGCAGAGTGACCAAGGAAAATAATTGAGAATTTCGTTGTTATTTTCCAATACTTTAGGCAATGATTGAAAGTAGCAGTTCACCGATGAACTTCTACAAAATGTATGATGAGGTTAGATACTGAAATTATCTTATTTCTATTAATTTATTTACTCTTTTCTGCTAAATGTGTTGCGAAAAAAAAAAAATCTCATTCCCTATAAGCCTCTTTCTTGATTTTGTTGATGAATTTACAGATTTCTCAAATTGGTCAGAGTTTGTAATATTTGAGTATGTTTATTAAGCTTTGTATTTTGAAATTGAACTAATTTGATACTTAATATTCATCGCAACTTATAGATTTGTTCTGAACTCCCTGACAATTGTATTGTTGTGAATGAAGGTGCGAATACCATGGATATTGGTCGAACAATGTTGATGCATAAACTTCCAAGAAAGAGGTATTTTTAACTCGAAATAAAGCGGTGACTGCAAAATCTATTTTACGACATTTGGTGTAGTGTAAGGATAGAATCTTTGCTTGGCACACCGCTTTTAGAAAGATATAGTTTGGAACATGGTATTTTTGGGTTTCCTTTCTAAACAGACGATTATTTCATTAACTAGAAATCTTTAGAATTTCAAATTTAAATACAAAAATAACAATAAAAAACAATGAAAAAACCCTGAGGTTTTCTTTGGTAAAATTCAATAATTTTGAAAAAATATTTATCTTGATGTCTGAAATTTTCTAAAATTGCTTAATTAATAAAAAAATAGTGTGTGATTTAATTGGATGGGTTTATTTTTGGAAAAATATTTTTGTATGATTTATATGTTTTTC
>JAUEKX010435705.1:0-12488 GCA_031834005.1 Dendronotus venustus
ACTGGCTCTTATATAAGGGAACCAGTTTCACTGTTTTTATCATTGAAACCAATTTGTTGTTAATCAACACTAACCATACTTACGACCATCCGAAATGAAATTTAATTACTTTTCGCACGTAAACAAACCTCAACGTGACAAAATGGCAAAAGGTATAAAATGCGTTTTCTTTTGTTGTTATCTTTTCTTAGATGTCTTTACCAAGAGGCAGATCTAGGGGTCGGTAAAAACACGTGCAGGAGAGCGCAAAAAGGTAATAATTATCATTTAGGAAACACCACGATATAATCCTCTCTTTCGCCTTCCTTCACAGTTGTTTCACAAACACTCTAAAAATATTTTACTCTAGATAAGAGAAAAACAATTTTCAATCCATAATTTGAAAAAAAACATTTGGTAACATCAGTTAGGTTCTTATAAAAAAAGATTTATATTAATAAAGAAAACAAGTTGCTCCAACTAGATCTGCATTGGGATATTTTGTTTTGCTTGGATAATTTATGCTTTTCAATGATGATATAATATTTTTATTTGAAATTTGAAATATTTTTCTTTACTTTAGAAACATCTTTCTTCTCTAATTTTCCGGTTTCCTTTTTAAACCTGTTTCTAGCTCAATTCTCAAAACAACAGATCAATTAGAAAAAACAACAACAAAAAAACGAGAAAGTTTAATTAGTTTCTTGTAATCATCATTTAACTTCTTTTTGTATTTATTTTTTATAATTTCATATAATTTTAATTATAATATTGTATTTACAATAGAGATTTTTTTTACTCTTATTCATATAGTTACATATCAGATAGCTAAATAAACAATATTAAATACCTACATTTTAAATTTTATATTATGAGCAGTATTGCAGTATTCCCAAATTGTTGCGATGTGGCAATAAATGGAATATGAAATATTGCACAAAAGACAAAAGAAAAACAAAAAAAACAAACATAATTGCTTCTTTACACAGTAAAGAAGTGAATAATATACGTCCTTTAAGAGGATGGAAGAAATTCATTAAGTTCTACAGGGAACGTTCAACGCTCCTGATTATAGTCAGAAATGTTTTTGTTAATTTTCTTTCTCCTCATCTTCTGTAATTACTTGCCTACTAATTAAGGCAGTAGACAGTTTCTGCTTCTTAATTTCTTGTTGTCATCTTTCTTCGTCTTTCTTTTTTGGTCGGTATTGATTGATGATTTGTGATGACATTCGATTCGTTGACATCCGCTGTCACCCATCATCTTGACAATCCCAAAAGGAAAAATTAACATACTCGTATTTTGATTGATTGACACAGTGTGGTTTGTATGAAAATTAATTCATTCCAATTAAGTTAATTCCATTCAAAATGCTCTTTTTTAATATTCTGGATCTCACATCATCCAGAAGTAAAAATAATTTTTCAGTTTCAGTCTTCTCTCTTGTCGTTTTCACGTTTTCCACGAATCCACTTAATTCATTTGAAAGGTGCTTCCATTCTTATTGATGAAACTTACACGGACAACCTTGACCTTCTTCTTATCTGCTGCTGCTGAAGAAGATGTTGTTGGTGTGTTAGACTTTTGTGGCAGCTTCTTGGCATCTTTCTTCTTGGATTGTTGATTGTTTTTAAGAGTGGAGCTATTGCTAGTGGTCTCCTTCTTGGAAGCTTTGATGCTTGATGGTCTTTTAAAGTAGGTTGAGAATTTAATTGCCATTATGTAGTAGTGTATGTTAAACGATTGAATTTTTTTTCTATTCACCTGTACTAGTTGAATGCAAGAACTTGAGTGAAGAATTCTCAGTTGGATATCGTCTTATATAGGCCACATATCGACAACAAAGGATTAATGTTGATGGACAGTACAAATTGTTAAAGTCTCATTACACAATCGTGCATAATTATAATGCCTTCCTGTTGATCTTTCTAATGAAAGTAATTATGTTCAAATTTCCTACTTTCATATTGTCTTAGAATATTAAACAAGAAAGTTCTTTTCAGAAACTCATTAGCTCTGTAATTAGATAGATTAGCAGTACATAGTGGTGAAGGAGATGACAAACAAAACAGATTTTATTGCTATATATTATTTTAATATCTCTGATCTCATACCGAAACAATGTTTCAGTTATTCAATGATTTTGGACCTGTTATATAGCCATCTCTGTCTAAAATATTTGGACAGTGTATTTTGATATTTAAAAACGTTTTTAAATTACTTGTCGGTCATTTTTGTTGTGTGTAACCACTTGAGGTAAATGTATAATTTATTATTTTGTGGTAAACAAAAAATTGCATGTCGCTATAGTTTAATTGGAGAGAAAAGCACAATTAGCTACTAGCTAACAAGAAAAATCACGTTTGATACTCAGTGATATTAGAACAAATGATTTATATTTTCCCACTCATCGTAATCATGGATACTAATGCAAACAAAATAAAAAAATTCTTTGGATTTTTATAGAGATTAAAATACAAAATTATAAACAAATGGTCTTGAGTGTAGCTCGCATATTTCAATGACAAACTGTTGACCTGTCTCGCTCAACGGAAGGAGGTTCTTTAATTGGTTATTGTACCTACTTCTTTGTTTTGTTTCTCTCTCAATTTTAAGACAATGTCACATTTTTAGTAAAGGCAATATTGAATTACTTTAAACAAATTTATAATATACATGTATATTCAAACAGGAAAGAGATTAATTTTGATCGGTTTTTCTTTTATATCTTGAGATTTACACGAAAATCTAACAAGTAAACAAAAAGCATGCAGCATAATAACAATCACAAACAAACAGTTCCCAACAAACAGAAACCACTTCAGCACAACAGAATAGTAAATTAAAAGAGGAAGTGAAATTTCTATTGTGTAAGCTAGTAGATTTGTCACCGGAGATGTTTTTTTCTAAATAAAATATAAACGAAAAAGCGGAAAAAGTAGAGAAACAAGTTAATACAAAACGGTTGTGGTTTACAAAATGTTTTCGTTAAAACACTCTATGGTGAGGACGTTACTAAGTAAAGAAATGATCAATTCTTTATTGTAATTCTTTGCCATCATTGTTCTCACTTTCTATTTTAAGAGTGCAATATCATAATTTGTTTGTAAGGTAATCCAGTGAACTATTGGTAAAGACCACAGCTTGTTATTTTAAACTGTATAACTATATTGCTACTTGTTAATACTCTTTCTCCATCTATTATACCCCATACTTTTTTCAGAATTTCATGATCAGTTATACCCTTCAAAAATCCTTTAATTTCTTTGCTGCAAATCTTTCTTGAGTAGCCAGTGAGAGTAAAAATTAGCAGGATAAGACTTTTCTGATAAGGTCACTCAAGCAGCTACTTCGAGAGAAAATTAGGAGAGAAATTAAAAGTTAATGACTTTTTTTCCTGTTCTACCAGCCAGCTTAACAGTGGTCTGTGAAACAACTTTGCATAGAATTAGCATAATCAATGATAAACCACAATTGACCTCAGATACGCAAGAGTAGGTATAAGCAGGTGTACAGGAGACATAGTAAGACTATAATTACTCTAATAGCCATGGACCAGATTGTCATTATGAAGCAAGATAGAAAAGTTTTCTTTAAATTATGCATTTTATTTCTCTCAATAAAGCATAGAAGATGGCATTATGCATTGGAATGGACTTGTGACATCAGGTGTGTATAATCCAGCTGGTATGCAGCATCGGGGATGACGTTATTGTGACACTTCTTCTATAGTAATGTAGTAAAATCAGATGCACAAGTTATAGTTTATCACTGGTTTATGTAACAGTAATTTCTATTAAATGATTAAGCTGGAAACAGATCAAAAACCTAAAACGAAAAGCATATTATCATGACGTTTTAGCACGTTCTATATTAAAAAAATTGCTGATGTAGTTTCCTTTTGTAACTGCGCTTTAATACGTAGATTGTCACAGCATCTGTACCATCGCACATTCAAAATATTTCACTAATTACTGCTTTTCAAATTCGATTCAAGGACCGGAAACTATCATTTATTTATTTATAGCCTATAAAACACATTGGTTACCAAGGATAAAGGAGGCCAAAATATATCTCATCTCCCCAAGTGATCGTTAGCTTTCACCAAGGAAGAAAGAAATTAGACTTGATCGTAAAATAAATACTGCTAGATAAGTAGTTATATAAAGCTTTGACGTCAAATGTAAGTCTTTTTCTTGGCTGCTTGCTTGACATCAACAGAGATTTATATAGGCATAGTCAGACATCTGCGACGGAAAACAGTTTTACCTAGAATGTCAATATTTTTGTTAATATTACTCTCCTCCCAAGAGCTTTCACTAGTCTCGCTTTTGCTCGAAACACGCCCCTAAACCAGGAATTTTCGTAATGCTGTTGATGTGTTTATAACACATCACTCTGTGGTGCAGGTTGCTTTGGTGCAGTAATTAACGTATATAGGATTAATGTTTCAAATTCTAATTGTTTAATTGCTGATAAACGTAAAAGATTTTATGACTACCAAAATCCTCGATAAGTTCATTTTTTACTGGGATTTTGATGCATTTGACCTTCAATTTATTGCATCCTCAATTTAAGTGTTAGAATAGCGTGGTTTTTATTTATTTTGTCTTTGTGTGGAGGTAATATGTGTCTGAAATTAATTAAAATCAAGGAAAATTCTTAGCTACAGTTCTAGGTAGGTTAACATGTTGTTTCTTTTTTCCTAACCTCTATAGATTCTATTCTGTTGGCTTTAGCCTCCTCACAATATCAAGATAGAAAATATGAAATATATAAGGAATACAAATGTAAGAACTTAGATTTCTATGCTAGAAATGCTAAAGTCAAGAAGATTATATGTTTCTTACAAAATTGGAAAGGAAAATAGAAGTTATACTGAAATGGTAATGAGTTTGAGATTCGAAGATGCACAACCCCAATTTGCTATTTACCCATGTAAAAGAGTTTTACAATATTACCATTCCACATACTGCATCACTTGCTATACACAAAACTCAGAGGGTCTGCAACACTTGTGAAGGGAAAAGAGAAGATGCTTTCATAAGCATCCATCTTCTAATAGAGGTTATATGAGATATTCGAGAAGAGGTTACACGTGATATCTAATTTTTTTTGCAAATAAATAAATGTAAAGAGTTACGAAATCGGGAATAATACCGGATACTAACACGAACCTTGCTTGTCCGATTCTCATCGAAATCAACAATGAAAGATTTTGTTTTTGTTATTGCAAAATAGAGTGTTGTTTTCAATTAATGGATAGTTGATCGCACCCGCTGCCAAGAAATTAAGGTAAGGCTCTTAAGACTTTAATTGCGTATTTACTTTCTTTTCCCAATCGTCATCATACACGCGTAGGTAATTATCAAAAGATTGTAAACAAAAACAGAGAGGTTATTTCCGTGCCTCTGTGCATGATACCGTGTATTGAGAGCAAGCCAGTATAGAGGCTTGGTGTATATATAGGATTCTGTATATAATCTTTTGCTCTGCATACTAACATTAAAGGATATCAGTAAATTGATTGCAATTTGGTTCACGCCCAGGCAATCACTCTTAGGAACCACAAAACACCAGATAAAAGAGCTCCTTATAAGCATGGAGAACTAAATAAATAGAACTCAATTGAGTGGGTGTCGCTTTTTTCTTAATTCATGTTTTCTCTCTTTCTCTCTCTCCCTTAGTCAAGTGGATAATTATATTTTTCATAACAATGTAATCACTTGTGGTCAACCAGCTAATGGCTCTGTGTTCATCTAATCATAATTGGAGTTTGGACTGACAGATTAATTAGTTCTATGAAGTGAACTGGAATTTACTGCTGAGTGACAATATCAGCGCACATATAACGTTATATTCCAAAAATAGACTTTGTAAATGTTTCTTGTTAACAAATAGCTTTTGACGGTGTCAAGCGGTCGAGGACGTGACCTTCCTATTGATATTGTCGGTTTCGGATTCTTCCATATGAGTGTTGTATAGGCACTTCGAGCATATCCTGCCAATCAATGTTTTTCCTTTGAGAACACTGTAACATGGGTTCATAGAAAATATTGTAGAACAACAAAAAGAATCTACCGTTTCAATTCTAAAGAATCCCTCACATATACATTCAGAAAGAGATCTAGAGGGTCGGCAAGATCTACGAAGGAGAGTGAAAAATATTATTACCCTGTGATGTTTCTCAGGCATAATTGCGTTTTTACTCTCCTACACTGGTATTTGTGGAACAAAATAACATACATTAACCCCTAATGATTAAATGCCAGCACCTTTTGAAAAATCGTGGTTTTGGGATTTTGAAATTTTACACAAAAGTCTAAAGTATAAAAGTAATTTCTTGCTTTAAGAAACCTTGAAAGAAAAGATTTTTAGGGTTGGGGAATCCACGCATGCGGCTGTTAATCCGATTTTTATTAGATCTAAAACAATCCAGATTTGGTCTAAATTTAAAGGTAGGTGCCAAAAAAATGAATTTGGTTCAGATACATTCATGGTTGATTTCTTATTTACATTGCAGCGGTTGTGCCTATGAAGAAGAATTAATCAGTTATTTCTCTGCTTTGAGAAATTCACTTAATCCCAAGGGATTTACGACGCATTTTTAGGTTTCCGTTTTTCAAGTGTATTTTTAACGAGAGCAGCAGGTATATTATTTAATTGTCAAGACAAACTCTTGAAATGGAAATTTTTCTTTTAATTTTTTTTAATTTTTCCAATTAAGTTGAAAACTGTTGTTTCATAAAAAAAAAAAGAGCATAATCTAACAAATGAGAATTTGAAGATTATAAAAATTGTACTATTTATGTGTTATAGTATTCAATGCTTTTTGCTTTGACGCAAATGATCATTTAATCACGGATATTAGTACATGACCACAAAAATTGTCAAAACATCTTGCTTACCTAGGTAGATTTTTTTTAATGGACGACAGTCACAGTTTTCTTTATACTAGTCCAGTTACAAATAGGAAAAAAAAAACATTGATAAAACAACCTGCTATATAAGGAAAAAACCACGAAAACTACTGTCACCGTTACTCATAGTCCTTTATACTGCATAGATAGGTGTGCATTAGAAGAGGGATTTGTATTCCCTTCTGTGTAGAAACATAGACAATCGATAATCCCGTTTAGTACCTCGCCTAAAAACACATGAAGCTATAAAGGAACATAATAATCTTTGTCTACGTTTTCTTTTTCCACCCTGAAAACTGCTTTTACAATGTTTTTACAAAGCCATTGATTAGATGAAAATTGGAGTTGCTGATAGCAAATATCTAATTTCTACACCTGCTGTGGAATTACTAAGCACAGCTATATTTAGATTTGTGTTTTGTGTTTTGATAATACGTTGATTCTCCTACTTTGATATTAACTAGATCAGAGATTTTGAGTTAACTTCTGATACAGCTATTTTGGAACCACATTTTTCATTTTCCATTCAAATTTATCGTGTTTCATGCATCTATGTATATCTTCTTCTTTTTTTAATTTGATATTAACTTAGTTATCGAAAGATTTAAGAACGTAATTTTAATTACAAATTCGAATTAAGCTATATTTAAACTAGCAATTGTTTTATTCATTTTAATGTAATTTATATTTGTTAATGCGTTTCTTCTGGGAATTTATTATTGACGTCATCGTTTGGAAACATTTCATCAAGTCAATTTAGCTAATTACTTGATTGAAATTCAGCTAGCTATATTTGACATTTCTTATTTAATTTCCTTTGTTTTATATTTGTTAACGCATCTTTTTGATAATTTTATATTCACCAGTTTTAGAAACATTTTAATAAGCTAAATTTAATTACTGATTCTGAATTCAGCTATGTTTGAATGGTTTTTAATTTTTATTTTCGCTGTTGCACTTTATATATGCATAAATGTTTTAATTGCATATTAGCTATCTATAGCAGAATAAGGAAAAATGAAATAAATGACCAGTTTTGAATACATCTTGTATTTATATAAACATTTTCACTCCTTATAGTAATTTAATTACAGGGTAGGTAAATTAAATTACTAGTTTTCAATCAACATTCTCATTCATTTTATCCCTCTTTATATTTGTTAATATCTATATTTTTAAAAATCATATTAAATCGATTACAGAGACATTCAGCAAGATAAATTAAATTACTAGTTTCGAATACAATATTTGCATCAACATTTTTTATTCAATTTATCTTACTTTATATTGGTTAATGCCTGTAGTTTACAAATTCACATTAACTTAATTATAAAGGCATTCAGCAAAATAAATTAAATTACCAGTTGGAATACAATACATCTCTATATTTAGATCAACATTTTTCATTTAATTTATCGCACATAAGATTCGTCTTGATACGATCAGTGGGTGGGGTGCATTTCAATGAAGCAAAATTTGTCTTGTTTTCGTTTTTTGACGTCAGCAGAAACTTTGACTTTTAACCAATTTTTTTGTTTAGAAGCAACGTCTTCAGAAGCTTTATCTCTAAATACCGTGAAATTAGTTGCCAATTATCTTTTCATGACTAATTTCTTTACCGATAAAGTATCACCAATTGTATTGATCCGCTTAGTTTACGATTGTGAAACAGAGAATTAAGAATACTTGCAAGAAAGAAAACTTAGTAAAAAAAACAAAAAACGAATACCCTTTATTTTAAAGCTGGATAGAGTTGATGTGATTATTAGCTAATTAGGAAATGTTATATTAATATTGCCATACTCATTTACTTTGTTTGAATATCAAACTATTATAGAGAAAAACAGTATTGCGAAAGGGGAGGTTGGGAAGTTTAAAATAAGCGTCAAACATAAAAAAAAGTTAATTTCAAAGGAGATTTCATAAGTTTTTGTTTTCTGCAAGATCATTAATTTAGCTAAATAATGAGCTACACAAATAGCCCAGTTGTGGTAATCCAGTTGTATAGAGAGTGCTACATACAAAAAGTAGGAGCAAAGAAAATATGGTACCAGAAAACAACAAAATATAAAATCCATTATGTTTCACGCTGTTTTTTTTTCTTGCAATTATCAGGTCATACAAATGATAAATTCAAAAAGAGAAATATGTGTAAATAGATGCATGTATAAATGTCATACTTCAAACACTCATATATTATAACACCTCTACCTGATTAATTAATCGACCATATTTTGAATAACATTTCGAAACATTTTTTTTTTGTTGGGCCACCCGTTTCAAGAACTTCAAAACATAAACCGAAGAGTGTTTTGACTGATTTTTCTCACGCGCTAAATCACTTATGACCTACTATCATTCAACAAACCAATATATGGTGCTACCACAGTAGTTTCATATACGTGACTTGACTCACTGAACGCTAATATTTATAATAGCTATTAATCCCACATTAAACACCGTGACTATCCGTAGCCAACCAATTAAGTCGGGGGAAAAAACCACTTTTGAACGAAAACATTTTCGTTAAGCATATATTTTCGCCCACAATATTCGTTTACCTGCGCGGGAAAAAAAACAACATATGGGTTAAGCCGCGCTTATGGTTTGATAATTAGTAGTCTCCGAATGTAATTTCCCGCCATTTTCTCAAAGCCGAAAATAGCATTGGCAGCACTTTCCATTTTTACATTCTTCAAAGTCTGTGGCCTCTAGCCGGCATGTATTTATCATTGTTGTTGTGAAAAGTACCGGTCGTGTGACTGCAGCCCTAGATAGTTTGGATACCATATCATTATTTTTGTTTCAGTTTATGATAAAATTCGTAAAATAACAATTTTTAAAAGATTTTAAGTATTTACTTACGACAAGATATTGCAACCTGCACACGGCATTAGAATGACATTATTTGAACATTTTTGATATCATATTAACGTTTAAACAATGTTGCTTTAACGTCGTGTACTTGCTGGGATGGTTCTGATTTTATTGCTTTACTTGTTGGTTTTAGTGAGAAGTATTTAACTCTATGGAAAACCTTTTGCTTGCGAAGCAGGTGTCACGCACAGCATGCTCTATCTAGATTGTGAACATACTCGTGTGTGTCACCTTTCTCTTCTCCAGCCGTTCTGTACGGTAGCCGAGAGAAGCGATATACAGGTAGGTCCATCTGGAAAATGTTTTGTGAGAAATAAAAACTTCAAATTTGCAAGTAAGCTGTCGAGATAATAGCAATATCGAAGGTGTAAGCTTATAAGAGACTTGACTTTGTAAATGATCTGTTTTGGGTTAGGCTTGCAATATAATTGTAAATGGCTCGTATTGATCCTCCGATCGGCTGTATAAAAAAACAGAATGATATTGTAATGTAGGCGGCCAACTATTATTTTGAAGTTCAAAAATGAGATGGACAGTGTAGGTCCACTATCCATACATTATTTAGTTCTGCAGCAACCTTTTGATCAAAGCAGTACGCAGATTTAGCAGGCGTCTAACAAACACATAATAACACGCGTTAATACCGTAAAAGGAAAAAAAGTACAACTTCTCTCCTGTGTAATATAAGTTGCGTTTGCCGAAAGGAACGTACGATTTAATAACCTGAATGCAATCAATATAAATGTTTACTATCTTCCTTTAATGATGATTAGGCTGCGTGGCAAGTAGACAATAAGATTAAAGAAACTGTAATAAAATATATCTCTTTTTTAATTTTAATTAATAGAACATCGAGGCGAACATACTAAAATCTAGCCATGCACATCTAGGTAGCATGCACAAAAGATCAGCACTATTTTACTTCTCTATATATTCGCGCCTTGTTAGCCTGTCATGGTAAAAGTACTCAATATTCAAAACTAAAATTTCTCCATGCAACAACTGACCTTGTTTTAGGTTTGCCTAAAAACTCTGATCGGCAAACCCATCTGTGTAGGAGAGCAAAAGGCAATTATTTGTTGGGAAATACTACAAGATAACCCTTAATGTTACTTAATGTAACTTGTCACTCTTCTTCGCAGATCTTGTCGACGCTCTAGCTCGTTGCGTGACCCTTCTTATCGTATCCAAGGTACGTTGTATTTATTTGTTTATCTTTTTGGTGGTTGACAGACAGACACCTGGATGTGAATTAGCTTAATTATTACAACAAAGGCATATGTAGGTGTGTATGTATGTTGAAGTGGGAGAGAACAGGATTTGAAAAACAAAATAAAATTCTTCATAAGATTTCCCGGTTATCAAGCATCGAATTGTATCCATCGGTACTGTTTTGAAAAGGTAACCGGATTTCTAAGTAATTGTATTAAAATGTCCCTATAAACAACTTTTGCATAGATAATCTGATCTAAGTAACAATTATCTTGGCCTATTAACTCGGCAAGGCGAGCCAACCCACTTTCACAATCTGGGCCAGCTCGACAAGTGAGTCAACCCGGATCAACTGGCCTCATATAATCATCACCTTATTCTCCCACACAAGTGTTTGCTCAAAACATGCCACGTGGGATGGAATGTCCCATGGGAGATTGGAGGATAAAGGATGTCAATTTACATCCCTCTTCTTTCTCCAATTAAAAACACTTATAAAAGAAAAATAAACGGAAGAAAAACTACTTAATAACAATTGTGAAACTGTAACGTATGCCATTCGGTTTTTTTATAATTTGTATGGAAACTTTTTAAAATGTCATGACATAACCCGCCATTGTATACACGGGTGGCCCAACAAAAAAAATGTTTCGACATGTTATTCAAAATATTGTCGATTAATTAATCAGGGAGAAGTATTATATTGAAATAGCAACGAAGGAGTTTCTAAGCCGAGGCGGTTCAAGAGTGCGTTAAGTATCTGCGAAGGAGAGCTAGAAGTCAATCTTAAAAAAAGATTTTAAGAGTTTTTTCAAGGATAACTAACAACCTTTTTTACTCTCCTCTTTACTCTCGGTCTTTGACGCGCACTTTGGATCTACCTGTTCTTATAAGCGATTACACCAAAGTCACCTCTCATTCCGCACAATATTTTTTTTATAGAAAAATAAATGTAAGCATGTACTATTAGATACCAATTCTAGAATTGTCGATTAAGGCACTCAATTAAATAATTTGCCAATGGATACGTCTTAAAATCCCTCTACCCCATCGTCTTCATCGTATATACAGGGTTGCCAACAGAAAATGTATGTATGTTGTTAAATCTTCTTTTTTTATAGGAAAGTGTAAATATTCAACTCTCGATAGAAGTAATTAAGAGATATAATTTAGGCCAGAAGTAAAATCTCTCAAAAGTTATAATGATTCCTATAGTAATAATAATAAGTTATAATAAATAAGTTATAGTGAGTAAATCATAGTAATTACGCATAAGGGGATCGAAACTATTTAATCCATTATGTAATCACTAACACAAAGAAAAGTTCGTATAAAAAACTTGTGTATTAAGAAATAAAATTATTATTAATAGCATTTTTAAAAAAGTTCCAAACGAATTTTTTTTTCTGTTATGCTAATATTCGTTGCTTAAAAATAATTTTTTCAAATCCAGTTCAGTTGCTTATAAACGAAAGTTGCTTATAAAAAATGGATCTCGTG
>JAUEKX010435816.1:0-15861 GCA_031834005.1 Dendronotus venustus
CAATTGACTGGGTCATCAAAGCTTATTACAATTCTCAATCATTTTGGATACTGTTGTTCAGCAATAACCCTCAGAGGCTACGAAAGTGCAACTGCGACAAGAAACAACCTAAACGATAGTGTTTTGCCGTCAAGCATTCTGAAAGAAATATTTTCTATCCTGGTGTATGATAATGCAGATTTTTGCGCACCAGATAATATTTTAAATTTTATAAGTTGCAAGTGTAACACAGGATGCGCCAATCGTAGGTGTTCGTGTGTCAAAGAGGGACTCAAGTGTACGGACTTGTGTAATTGTAAAGATTGCTCGAATAACAAACCCACCAGAGAGGAAGAAGTCGAAGATAAAGAAGACGAATACGTATATAAAGATGAGCAACTAGACACAGACAGTGAATATGATTCTGAGGATATTTCCGAGGATGATAGTGACGGTGATATTAAGAAATTTTAAAATTAATAATCTTATCTTGCTTTTTGTTTTATTTCTTAATAAAGAGCCTGTTTTTCTTGATTGTTTTACCAGCAAATAAAAGTAAAATATTATACATATCGTTGAGGTATTCACTATAGGGAAAATTTTTCATGAGGGGTGAGAGGGTTATAAGAAAGTTTTGTCAACACATAAGGTTTTTTTTTATTTCAAAAAATTTCATGAGTTTCTGTAAATTTATTTATTTTTATATTTTGATGTTATAAACATTTAAAGAGTTTCTTTTTTTTTTATCTTTTTTATCATTTAAAACACTTTTTCAGCATATCATACTCTTGTAAACATTTTTCGACGTTTTTTGTAGGGTTATATGTGTCTTACATTCTTCAATTAAACAAAATCGATAAAAAAATCGTTAATTTACGCAAAATTTCGATATTTTTATGTCGAAATCAATATTTTTTTTATTTTACTTCATTTAGAATGTTGAATTTATAGTTTTAATTGGCCTAAAAACCAAAAAAATAGTTTTCAAAACAAATATAGCGACCAGACTACCACAATCTGAAAAACACGATAAACACGATCATTTAAAATTTAATCGCGAATTTCTCAAAAACTGCCAAACAAAAACTTGGGAACTTTGTTGATTCTTATTTAGGACACCTAAAGTTACAAAATTCCAAAAAATATCTCAGTTCGCAGAGGTGCACCACGAAAAAGTTTTTTAAGACATATTACAAACGACGGATCGTGGTCTATAAAAGGAAACAATTTGAACATAAAAGGAAACACTTACTTCTTTTGAGATTAAGAGATGTTGCATGGCGTAATTCAATGCATCCTTATGTTGACCAAGAGCTGTTAATGCATTACCTAAACTCCAATATGCACGTCCTTCACCCACTCTATTAGAAAAGAAAATAGCAATATACAATTATTTAGCTTAAGCCCAGCATATCTGTTCCTATTTAGCCTGCGTTCTTTGTGTGGTTAGCCTGGACATGATTTTTGTCGCTACTGTAGCAACCATTTTAAAAATAACATATAGACACACGACAAAGGCTTGATTATAGAATGTTTATCTACAATACATATATGGTCTTTTTACGAAAACATTTCATGGTTAGTATAAATGAACATAATTATACAGACAATCAAAACTAAAGGGTTTTACCTAAATTTTGATATTCTTTTCTTAGGTCATAAATAAAATATGTCAGCAATGTCAGATGGAAAAAGAAAAAGAAAAAGAAAATGGCAATGAACAATAATGGAATAAAAATAAAAGAGCGATAGCTAACTCTGGGATATTGGAATTCATTACTTTTGTATCTAGTGTATTTGTGACATCTGCGAAGGAAAATGGAAATATGGTTAAGTGTTTCTTAAAATATAATTTTAATAGCCTTTTTGTTTCCTATGCCTGAGTTTTCAGATCCTCTAAAACCTCTGATACTATTTGTGATCCTTTCCTTATTAGAAGAAACAAATCAACCGAAGAATCTTATTCTAACAAACAAATAAAAAACTTCCACTCACAAAGTATAACCGACCAAGCTGAGAGATTTTGAAAACAAACTTTCGAATTACACACGCTAAGAAATTAACACTCATGGAATTATCGCAAAAGACAAACACAGAGTAACAAAAACCGACGTAAAGTGAACCGAGAAAAAATATTTGCGTAGATAGTCTTCATACAACAATAATAACACATTGAAAGATTTAAACCTAAATGTAAGTAAAACTAAAATCACCTCCACTAAAGACAATTATTGCAATAGGAGCAAACAAACGGAAAAAAACAAAATTAGTCGGTGTTTAAGTTGTTAGAGCTTTCTTATCATAACCAGAAATTAACTGTTATTTTATCTTCAAACAATTTCCTTGTTGACATGAATTTTAATTTATATAACAAACTCTTCAGATAAGTGTATCTATCGCAAACCAAAACGACAAACGATTTTTTTATTCGACATGAAAAGAGGAAGGGATGTTTAAAAATATATATAATGATGCAGGAGAATACTAAATACTCTACTCTATAACACCACAACAAAAAGGTTATATAAGATAATTTGTATAATTATAAGCATAATTAACATTAATTACTTAAAAGCCTAACTCCTAAAGATAGACAGATAGCTTAATAATTTACCTGTCTTTCAGTTCTTGGGCAAACTTCAAATGTTCTTTATGGAATTCAACTGCCGAGCTGTATTTCTTCAATAAAGTATACGTATTACCAAGACTATAGCACGCCTGAAAGAAAAGACAAATGTTTCGTATCAGGGTTTTAGTTTTGGCCAGTCTAAACGACTAATGACGATAATGAGGAATGTGTTCATTCAGAGAATGCCAAGTGGAAAATTCTTAAAATATAACACCTTGGGAAGACTGAGTGAGAACTTTAGGAATTTAACATCAAAATTTCGTACGTAGAAAGATACTTGTAGAAATATATTTGCCAGTGCGTAGGAGGAATGAAACAATGCTTGAAGCGATATTATAACTTACCTGTGCCTCAATTGCTTTGTCAGTTAGATCTTTAGCAAGTTCTCTGGTTTTTCTGAGTAAAAAAATAAAGAATAATACAAGACTTCAAAATGTATTAAATAAGTCTCCAAGTGATGATGACTGCTTGTTAGTGTAATCGAATGTTTAGTTTTTAAGAAAGTTCTCTATCTCTGTTTTGATAATGAAGACTTATTTAGTGATGCAATTTGTCTAAATTTTTCCGATAAAACTTTGTATTTAAAATACCTCTTTTTTAAAAAAAGAAATGTTATCTTTAAATTATCATTTACTTCTAGACTTTTTTGCGTTTCTTAATCAAGCATTAACTCATTTTATTTTCTACTTGCCGGACACATTATAATAAAAATGTAAAAAAAAAACAACAACACGTAAATCTTATTATGAATCTAAACTCACTTATAATATTCTACAGCGATTTCAAATTCACCCAAAAAGACATGCGCATTTCCAAGATTACTGAAAGCGCGTCTCTCTGCTGCTTTATCATTGTGCTCTCTTGCAATCAGTAAACGCTGAAATGAAGTTATTGCATTGTTACATGTATGAATATCTGCTCATAAAAGAACGCGGTAGAAGTTTTTACACAGTATCAGTAACATGTACCGGTATTGTTTTATTAAAAATTGGAAGACAAAAAAAAGTTTCTATATGTAAAAAATATCAAAAGAACAATCCCTAAAAGTCAAACTTTTCCACGGTCACAAATCCCCTTCACAAAGATTCTTATGATTTTTCGTAACCAAATAATAAAATTATAAAATAACAGCTCACTTCTTCGTGGTACTGTACAGCTTTTTCGAAATTGCCCAACAGATAGTGTGTATTACCAAGATTACCATAAGCTCGTCCTTCAGCAGCTCGGTCACCTAACTCGTGTACTAATATCAAATTTGCTCTGAAACAAGATAACAGACACATCTTCTTTAATACACGTTCTGATTGTAAAATCATCGAGGACAAAAAGAGCAGGAATAACAAGCATTTAGCATCCATTTAAAGGTGAAATACCGCTGAGTAAAGACGACACTTTAAGAAATGTAAAATGTACATACACCTGTGTTAAGAAATAAAATAAAAACAGCATTAACTAATCCTTCAAAACACCGGCTATAAAAGATAAAAAGAAACAAACATACTTTACGAAAAACAATAAGAATGGCTTTAACGTGTATTCTTTATTTTTCTTGAACAATTTCATATGGTAAATAGTCACTTTTACTGCCGAGAAGATTATCAGCTTGTATGTTAATTATATAATGATTATTTTATTCTATGCTCACATATGCGACTCAGAGGCAATAAAATCAAAAATATTATGCATAATCCTTGCAAAGGCTTTTTAATACCATTTTTTAGTACTAACTTTTTCATAATGAAAATTTAAATGACGGTCGAAATTTTTTTTTCACTGGGCTTTTGAATGATTTCTTTCGACACGCTTATCCAATATCAAGCACGCGTTTTGGATGTTGTCGAAATAGAGCCTTATCATTAACAAGCCAACAGCATGGCTGTTAATTACGGTTAATGTAACAGTTAATGTAACTATACAATTTTCCTTAAATTTCATAAAGTTATCTCCAATCAGCGTTGCCTTCGTAAATAATCTCTCTGGAAAGATGGTAATAAAAGTCCTTGAACTTAATCAGAGGCGTCGATCAATTAGGGATTTATTCTGTTTCAATATATGTAGCATGCTAACACTAATCGAACGTAATATATTATAATTTCTCAAATCCCACTTACTCGTAAAACTCTACAGCTCTTCCGAGAGCTTGTTGTACTTCGAAAGGAAAGTCACCAGGATCACGATGACGGCTTCTACCGAGGTGCTTCCCTTTGGCATGGTAAACATTACCAAGATTATATAGCGCTCTTGCTTCTCCAATCTAAAATTAAGCAAAATTTATGAACATACAAACATCACTCAACAAAAACATTACCACTATTGTACTCAAGTAAAACCTTTAGAAAAAGAGATTTAACTGTTGAATCCTAACATCAACGGAGTTCTAATAAAGAAAAAACGTGCTCTGATCAAACAGATACAGTTACAGGCTGTAAACTTCCTTCAAAATGAAAATATCTTTTTTAAGATAAAAAAATGCAGCTCCTTTTATATAATGACACAAATACAATTAGGAAGTTTTGATGATTGTTATAGGTAGAATACTCAACCTCACCTTATCTTTCAATTCTCTTGATGTATCTAAATGCCTTGTGCAACAAAAAATTGCTTCGTCAAATTTCCCTAGTACTTTCAGCGTATTTCCAAGGTTACCGCTTGCTTTGGCCTCGCCTAGCCTATCACCGAGAGTCCTTGCTAACGTTAAGTCGTGTTTATGAAACTCCAGAGCTTTCTCATACTCTTGCAGGTAAAAATACGCGTTACCGAGTTGACTATATACTGCACTCAGTGTTTTCAAATCCTCAGTACCAACTTTGATAGCAGCCTCGAAATATTGGACGCCAGATCTACAATCCCCATTCTTGCACAACTGTTCTCCTTTCAATGCCAAATCCATACACGATGCAATGTCTTGAGCTGCTAGCGATGATGCCATTTGTAAATTATCTTCTATTGTCATGAATCAATCTAATCAAAGCACCAGCATTATTTTATAGAATTCCCAATATATTATAATATAGTGTATTTTGTCAACTAAAATAACAAAAAGATAAAGGTTTGCTAATTAGTATTCTTTCATATCATTATATTTTTTCGAATTGCAACAAGAGAATTGGCTAGCCCTTGTGCCTTTGAGAAAAAATCTTGAAGCGTAATTATTTATTTAAAACAAACCTAATTTTCTTGATGCATAATATTTTAACATTGATATAACATATTGAAACTGAGATATCAAAAAGTTTGCGGTGGTATTTTGTGACATAAATTGAAAACTTACAAGCCTAACTTCAGTTTGGTTCAAACCTTTCACAAAGATGAAACATATATCATTTTTCGTTCTCAAACTAGATTTTTTCGTTCTTCTTTGTTGAAAGTGAAAAGATTCTCTTCCCTAATTTCTTTATGAGAAATAAATAATTTAGACATCAGTCACGTATGTTATATCGTAGTGTGATATTGAAACAGTTTTTGATATTAAAAATAGTTTTAATGTAACACTTAAACAGTCAACAAAATCATAGAAATGATTACTCAGTTTTGAAAGATACACAAAACAAAAAGAAGGCATTTATTATAGATATGAAACCTGCTAAGAAACATATACTACTATTTGCTCGAACTCGATACAGCTTTGGATACTTTAAAGCCTATTGAAAAAAATCTATAAAGATTATTGTATAATAAATCATTGTATAATACATATTTATAAGAATTTTCAAGCCTAAGATTTCATTGACAGTGCACTAAAACATCTAGTAAAGCAAAATAATGGTTTTCTATGTAACCTTTATAATAGTAGTACAAAATGCTCCATGTATTAAAGAGCCACTCAAAGCCACAATGGAATTAGAAAAAACACTATACGTCTATGTATTTTCATATTGCACACTATTATTAAAAACATCTTTATCAAAAGCTTGCTAAAAAAACATGAATGTTGCCAGCAATTAAAAAAACAACCTCTTTATTACAAAACAACAATAGTAACACTTAATTTAAAGTAATTATGACATGATGAGAGTCACAATAATTTGTTTTGATGACGACAACATTTTAATAAAAATCTTAGAAAATTATTTAAAAGTCTAAAAGAGCTCGCAAATTCGGTATTAATAATCTTATTTAAAAACCTTAATGAATTTTAAAGTCTGGAATGATACTAATATTTATTACAAAACTAAACCAATATCGATGATTCATACTAAGAGCTTTAATAAAGATTATATATATTTATTAATCCAAAGTTTCTGTTGTGCTAATAAAGATTTATTAAAAAACTTAGAATTTCAAAGATATATATACATCATTTAGTAATATCTTCTGATACATATCCCTGGATTACAAAAAACAATAAAATATGTTTTAACTATTGTATTCATTTAATTTTTAAAACAATGAAATGTTGATTAATTAAATGACATAACATAAAAGGTTTATATATATTAAGTAATCCATATAGTTATTGATGACTGATTTGCTTTTTAAGATACATGTTTTTTTTATAAGAAACTTTTTAAGTGTCAATATGGAGCATATCCTAGAATGTGTGATCAATAACCTACATTGCTAATTAACCAGAGAATGCCAAAATAATTAAAGCTAAATTCCAACTTTCTGTCATTAGTTAAGTGTAAACAAATCTACATGATGAATCTTTTTTGTCAAATATCCCACATCAGCAAAATGATGGTAAATTATTAGGTATGAGCAGCAGTTGTTAGATGAACAGAATGGATTTTGGAAAGGCTGTGGAACAACAGATGGAATATACATTGTTAAAAGAGCTCAAAAAATAAATAACAGAAAATGACAACCGTTATTCTTATTGTTTGTTGACTTAAGCAATGGTTTTGATTACATACCATGTATACACATGGCAGTTTGACACCATTAAACTTTGTTTCTCAGCTGTTTGATATGCTTAACACTCTCTACAAAAATACTTCACTGACCTAAGCTTCTGCAACATTTAAAACAACAACTGGTGTGAGACAAGGTCCTGAAAGCCACTTTTATTTTACACTGTATATATATTGACATTGTTATGCATATTGCGTATTTATTGACAAAGTAAAAACATTGCTGATTTTGACTTTTTCAAACATTGGTACAGAATCAACATGCAAACCCACAATATCAGACCATGGGGAAGTGCCATTAGTATGTTAAGTGTGTTAGTATGTTAGTATAGCGTGTTAGTATATTCCCTCTTTGAGGGAATCAACCTTGAAAAATGTTAAGGAGCTTAAATATCTTTGTGCTTATCTACATTCCCATGAATCCAATACAGGTGACACAGAATTGAACCATCCAAATGGCTAACATTAAATTTGCTGAAATGATTAACCTTCTAATACTAAACCTACAGACTTATATATATATTATTCTTGAACAGTTTTGTTAAGGTCGGTTTCCACTATGGTACAACTTGAGATAGTGTGAGATAACATAAACCTAATTAATTATTCAAGTATCTCTCATAAATAACACAAACAGAAAAAAAGAAGAGAAAAAAAGGAAAAATCTCTTTTTGATGACGTAATATACATCAGGTGTGTCGGCATCTTTCATGTTTTGAAAAATCATGGTTTAGCATGAGATAATGTGAGATAGTGTGATCTTGAATTAAGATTCAACCATGGAATAGCGCGAGATAAGATGAGACAGAAAAACGTTTCCACGTGGGATAAGTTTCTAAACCAATCTATCTCAGGTTTTTATCTCATGCTATCTCAAGTTATACCATAGTCGAAACCAACCTTTAGAAGCCGAAGAACGTACACTGGCCGTTAGAACTGGAATCTTACTCTTTCAATATGATCAACTGGGTGACATCTACTGCACATTCCTTATAGAGAATAGAGGTTAATACCTCCAGTGTGGGATTCAAGTCACCAAAATTACAACGATTGGTGGTTTTGTGTAGAATTAGGGAGCAATGGTTGTGATGGAGAAAAGATTGCAAAAGCTGATAGAAGTTATATAATTTGTAAAGTAAGAACATTGCGGCATACAAATCGTACTCAAGGAACCAACAATCTATATATGACAATATATTTTTATTATTTATTTAATCATTTTCAGATCTAAAAACAAAATGAAAAAAAACAACAAAAAAAACAACAGCTAAATCCGTTGAATAAAAAACTTATATATATATATATATGTTGTTTATGCATACAAACTGAAAGATATTAAAAGGACAGTTTGGGTGCAAAATTAGTAACCACAGCTCAATTTGCAAAAGTTGATGTGTTCATCGATGATGGTGTACAACAGATATATATATATAGAAAACATGGTAAGCATTTATCAAAACCAAAAGAGAATAGAAAGGAAGAAAGATAAATAAATTGGTAAGTATATACATTTGGTAAAGTACATTGATAACTTTGAAGAAAATGTTGCCAATTTGAACAAACTTGGACGAGACATAGTGAAATTGATGAGCAAAAAAGAATATTTTTGACCAGGCAAAACGCTCTATGAGAAAGTACTTGAGAAGTAGCAAAACTGGTCCCAGTGTAAAATAAATACTCATGATCAAGGAGAAAACATTCAATACCAAACATGAATATAAAGAAGAAGCCATGTTTAAATGCAACAACCAAAGAAGGTTGTGGTCAATTTTCACTGAGACAAGGGTGGTGGTCGAGGACAATACAATCAACTTCAACAAAAAAGGTTTGAGGTTGCCCAGAATTAAATGAAAACCTACTAAGTGTATAGGTTTGCAAGTGAACAGGACAAAACAGTTGATGCAGAGAATTCACAGAATGAACTTTGGCGACCCAGAAGAATCCAAAGACCATTATGTATGTACCAGTAGATGGATGTAATAATTGATGAGGAAGTGTGTATTTCAGTTTGACAACACGGTGAAAGATCTGTGACCGATCAAACTTGTCAATTGGGAAGCAACAGAAGCAGTCAATTTGAACAGAGGTTTCTCCAAACAACTCTCTCTGAAAAAAAGAAATTTTATGGAGAACAAGTTAAATTTCTAGCCCTAGCTAGCTAACAAAATAGATAAATAGCAAGGCACGCAACGTTCAAAGAATATAATATATTTACTACAATTACTTATTCAGCATTGAAAATCAAATCTTTTCATAATGTTTGTGTTTGCTATTTCTTGTTGGCTGTCGAAAATTTAATTTGGCGGTGTCGAAACTCTTGCTGTTACTCAGTGCCCTGTTGATATTTAAAACTTCGTGGAAAATAGTCTTAACATTTTGTTCTTCCAGCCTTGCACGGATTATCTAGGCGCTCGACAGTTGAGATTCCGAAAAATCGGTATCCCGATTCAAAAAGAAAAGAACGACGAACACCAAATTTTCTTACAACTACGACAACACAAACTACGCGAAAGTAATTTTCGTGGGAATAGAAAAAATCAATCTCAGCAAGAGAAACTTTTTTTTGCTGAGTAAGTTTCTTTTTACAGTTTCCATTTCCCTCCCTAAAAACAACATTTATATTTTTCAATAATAAATTTTAACAGAAGCTTTTCGGCGTGAACACCATCATACAAAATGCAAAACCTTTTACCCCACTTAAATTCAACACCTTATGTTTAAAAGAAATAAGTTACAAAATTGAAAGACGATTTAATAATTCATTCAAATACACCTTTTGATCTTTTTCTGATAATTTGAACAACTTTTTTTATTTATTTCTCACTATTACCACTCACACAGTAACACATTTATAATCACGGAAAGACGAAATAAAATTATTATCAAGTTTACATTTCCCATTTATATTTAATAGTGTAAAAAAAAGAATAATCTCAAATTTACTTTATCCGATATAATAGGGAGGAATTAAAGTAAAACATCAGAAGCAAGAAGTGTTCTGTAAATTATCTGTTTTGTACCTAGGGAGTCTAATAAGTTTAAGACCACCTTTCTGGTTGATCTAGAATTTTTTTGAATGCAGGACAACACAATTTTTTTTATAGAATGAAGTCAGAATAGGAGGAAAAGTCGAATATCAAGAATTTTTCTTGTAGAACACATGTGAAATTTTACAAGGCAGGAAAAAAGGGAAAGATCTAAATCTACAGAAATTTCCTTCAAGAAGACATCATTCTCTTCTCGTGAGAAGACATGTTTAATATGTGCTGCTGGCTGGCGCTTTCAAAACAAATTATCTGAACAAGTCGAGGAGTACCTCCTAATAACCGTTTAAGTGGTAGCTCATTATGGCAAAAACCTGGTTCAGAATTAAACAAGTTCATATTATAGTTAGCCAAAATTAAACATTAAGAAAAATTAAGCAAATTTCAATTCTTTTTCGTTAGGTTTCGATCATTGACCTTTCTTTTTAATTTTCAATCAATAAAACATTACAGCCATCAAAAGCAGGAATAAATTTCGTGAATGTTCGACAGCGGCACTTAAAGACTAAAGATTTAATTGATAAAAATCGTCAGTGAAGAAGTTCGAGAGCACTTTTACGATATTCCGTGTTTGTCTAATTTTTACAAATTTCCATAATAAAAACTTTGCAATAGGATATCATTAAAAATAAACAAAAACACTTTTTGTCCAAAATCATAAGCATGAATTCAATTCTAAATTTTGTGGTTTTAAAAAATAATAGAAAAAAGTAATATCTATATAATTAATGTTAAATGGACTGGGATAAAGGTAGTAAAACAAATAGACAGTAAGCTAATAAAATTTAATTTAATAACATTACTTTTCACCAATCATAGTTTAAAAAATGGAAAATTTCATTGAATTTACGTTGAAAACTTTCGTTTATCTCGAACGCCCACAAACAACACGTTTTACTAGAGTAGTAGCATTGTACTTTTAGCAGAAGTATGGCAAACAGAAAGCCATTTGACAGACAAAGAAAATGTTAGTCATAGATGTAAACATAAACCAATTACTGTTCATTAATCTTTCATGAATACAGTCTTCTCACTTATTGCACAAAAATCAAATGCTACCATTGAATTTTCGATGCTTTTCGTAATGTGTCCGTAACTGTCTGAAATGTTCCCGTTCTGCATTATCGAAGACAGTACTCATCAATGCAAATTCTTGATCGCCACAAGTATCGAATATTGTGTATATCCCATCATCTAAAATTTTCTGAAGGAAAAGAAATCTAAATTAAGGGGTCTAAATTTTATGAATTTCTTAATATCATTTTATAAAAAAAATATTCCAAACTTAAATGTTCTCTGATTTGTACGAAATTTGAAAGCTCAACAACATTGTATTCTTCCTGAAAGATCGAAAATTCCAGAAAAGCGATAGAAACGGTTTTGCTAGGGGAAATCGATAACGGACTAAAAGGATCTCATTTTCTTGCCTTGTCTTGTTTTTAATGATACCTTATCGGGGAAAATTCAAAAATTTCGACGAAAGTTTTCCCCAGGATATTCATAAAGTACAATTTTTTCGATGAAAAACACTCAAGATAATCTTGTAAAATTATTTCATCAGGCAGGAAAATACTATTTACACGAGCAAAAACGAATTGTATAAATTTTTTTGTTATCTATACAGAAAATTTATTTTTTTGAAGATAACCCATTTTCACAGATGTTCGTCGGGGAAAAATATTTGTCGGGGAAAAATTTCGTCACTTGCTAAAAATTTCGTCACTTTCCCCGATAAGGTAATCTTCTGATAGAGCAAGTTTTATGTAATTTGGTTTCTGGATTTTTGTTTGTGTCTACTCTATCATCTAATAGTTGATCAAAATTACTTTCACCTACGATTTTTATCAAACGTGTCGTTTATTAAAGGTAGACAATCCTCACCTTATAATACATTGGTACTGATGATGTGGAGCAAACTTTGATGTATCCACTAATGATATATGGGGAAAACTAAAAAACAAAGCAACATATCCTTACTCGTTACACGCTTTACAGTTTAAAGGAGGTTCCATCTTGTTGGCTTTTATTGCATTTTAAAAGACCAACCGGATGTAAAAAACAATTCAAATAATACAAAAACACACAACATAAGCAAACTAAGCAAACACTAGATTTTCTGTTTGTAACAAACTGTTATAACTTTGTGAGTTTCAAGTAACAATTTAAAGCTTAAAAGGTACAAACCTTTGAGACAATCTCTTTATGTGATCCGAGCTCTTGATACAATCTGAAAAAAGATGCAGCACGTTTGATACATAAGAAAACTTAACAATAGCAATAGGTTATAGAACTTATTAGAGAGGGCGCTAATTAGAGAGAATACGGTAGTTTATAGTCAATTAAAATGTTCGATTGTTATACTTGGAAACAATTTACTTTCAAATTATATTCCATCATTCAAGAATAAAATTTCTTTTATCACATTTACAATTAATAGTGGAATAGATTATTTCTATCGTTACTTTCACTTTCATACAACCTTCTAAAAAACAGATTGTGTAAAGTGTGTCTTTTTCTCATCGTTAGAAAAGAAAAAAAAAATACATGAAAATATAAAATATAAATAATAACATATAAATATAAATGAAACAATTTTTCCAGTTTATTTGACAATAACATTAAAAGTACCAAGTGAATTTCTATAGGCACAATGAAGAAATATGTATGTAAATTTAGAAGCAAAACCGCTAACATAAAGAATTCTGACCTGCTCATTCTTCTATAGCAAGCTTCCAAATCTTCCTTCGCTACATCTTTCTTTGAAAGTTGTACAAGACTGGACATTAGGCGTTGCAATTTTTAGGGTTAAGAAAAAGGAATCTTTTCTAAAGCTTTTCACTTTCTTTTCACTCACTAACAAGAAGCAAGTCGAAAGATTATTATCAAAATTACAAAGAAGAGTTTCGACGTACACAATCTAACAGCTGACTTGTTTAATGAATAGCCTAAACTTATTCTTACAATCATTAAACCAAAAAAATAGTCCTTTTTTATTTTGTAGTTGTCACACAAGGCCATTTATAGCGAGAGGGCTACTCTTACTATATCACCCTATCACAAAATTTTATTTAATCGTTCATTATTACATAATTTTAGGATTTGTATTGGAAAACTATACGGAAAATCTTTTTGTTGAAAAGGATATTGTTTATCGATTGGATGAATGAATGGATGGAATGTGTAAATGATAGAGTATGCAGAAATAAGATCAAACTCAATATCTGATACAGCCCCTCAAAATCATCTTTAAAACTAAAAACAAAAAAAAAGTTATCAATAGGTTTTATTAATATTTTAAGTGTATAATTAAACTTACAATAAACCTCTTTTATAAAAATTCAGGCGGAGTTGCAGCAGATATAGATGGGTTGTTAGGGCATAAGTTGATTAGTCGTTGAAAAGTAAGCATTAAAAAAACATAACGTAATAAAGTTGTGCCCTCAGGGTTTCTAAGAAGGTTACTATCTGCAGTATCAGAAAAGCTCTTTAATTTTGGACCGATTCAGCGATTAATAATAAAATATTGACGGTTACCATCACATCAAAAAATATATATAACGAATACATCAAAATGAATTCACATGAATGATGATTAATAAGGAAATCTTTTACCTGTCCTCATGAATCAAACTAGATGTCTTTGTAAAAATGTGATATATCGAGGACATATATGTTGTGACTTGAGAGCTCTGACAAAAAAATATAATAAGGAGAAACATTGAGTTAAAATATAGAAAAACCAATGCAGTTGATATTAGTTGGAATTTGTTTGCAAACACAAACAAACGAATTTATTTCTTATAATGACAAATTAACGTTGGGATACAAAAACTAAACAACTAACTAAATTTATTTCATAGTACACTCAATGTGAGAATGGATTACCACAACCCTTTACAATTACCTTAATGATTACGATGACTATAATTATTTATGTGGCAATTTCCCTTTCCTAATAATGATATATGTGATGTTAGATACGTAGAGGTATGTTGGTTACCTTGCAAATAGTGATTGCCAGTGAAAGAATTGTGACTAAACCCTTTTTAAGTTTCACGTCGTTCATGTTACAATCAACACACAAAGTTTTGACAGACATCAATATAATCTAAAGTATATAAAAGAGAACAGTTTACACTCGAGTGCCCGCCAAACAATCCGCTTTATATATTTACGGTACTAATTGAAATATTGTTGTGCTTTTTTTAGTGTAAGCGACTATGTTAGCGACAGTTTTAATCGATATGACAACTAGACTTTACCTTTGGTAATATTTGCCATAAAGTTTCCTTGGATTCCTTTTCCCATTTATTGGATAACAATTGTTTCCAGATCTCGATATAATGTTGTTGTGGCATCTCTGACAGCATAGAACACTCCTTAAATAAATTATATTTTAGGGATGCATTCAAATAAAAGACTTTGTACTATCCACCACTCACTTACTCTTACTTTCAAGATAGTGAGAGGCTCTGAAATAATGAGATACATATACAAAAAGATTAGCTGTGAACTGCATAAATTAACAAGAATTCACGGTAGTAGTAATAGTAGTAGTATTAGTATTCCAGACTAACTACCACGCAAAAGATCAATCAAGAGCCTTTGAACAGAGGCTAATTTGCCTCGATCATGATAAATCAAAAACTAATTTCTTAATCCAATGTTTTTCTTTTAATGCTGCATGTGACTTTGATAAGCATAGTATATAAATGTTACAGTGTTTTGAAGATAGACAAATTATACAACTTACTAGGGAATCAGACAAACTGTGAAGTCGTTCCAGGAGGTTTTCGTTATCCAAAGATAACACTATTTTGGCAATGACTTCCCCCACCAAAGAATGATTTAAGTTGTTCTCAAAAATTGACACCAGTTGGTCAATAATACGCGATTGGTCACATTCTATACTGTCTTTCAGTGTAGTCGCCAATTCATTTTTGGAGTATAGAAACGATAAAACATCCAAACACTGAATGAAATGTTGTAAAACAAATAATAAATAAATCTAGCTTATATAAACTGCGGCATTTTGATTGGCACAGATATTATTGCAGACGATCAAAAATTTTCGGTAATAACCGACCCCTTAAGGATAGTGTGTACCCTTGGAACAAAAAAAAAAAACGTTTTTTTTTTAATGCTTTCAGATATAACTTTTCATCTATTTTCTAAATCTGAAATCAGAATTATAAATTTCCCTATGATTATTGAAATATTGCTGTATTTATAAAAAACTTAATTGTCTAACTATGTGTTTGTTTACACAACTATTGAGCAAAAGTATAAAAGAAACATACATATAATTTTTTTGCGTAAACACTTTTTAAAGCGCCGTAAGAATACACATAATAGA
>JAUEKX010435927.1:0-15853 GCA_031834005.1 Dendronotus venustus
CACATATTGATAGCAGATTAGATCTGAATTGTATATATCCTTTTAAAATATTCATAATAATAATAATAATAATAATTAAAAACAATTTTGTTGTCGTATTTCACAACAGATAATTGTATTTTTGCTCTCCTTCACAGATTTTTACCGACCCTCTGCACTCTGACCTAGAAATTTCCTCACAATAACAATGCTAATCTAATTAATTAGTGAATCAACCAATCACATTCGCGCATACTAATTATACAATAACATAATTTACTTTTATGGTTGGTTTGGGTCCGACTTCAAAATACAATGCTAAGTCTGCCAGCCTAAAGGAAAAATAGAAAATCGTTAAGAAATGGAATTTTTTGCCTAAATCCTGGACGAGACAATAAGACAGCGCTTGAGCTCCGAGTGCGTAAAAAAAACAAACTAGGTACAAGCATACGCAGTGCACTTTCTTTGTTTCCACAAGGTGTTCAGTATGAGTAAACTAGTCACCAGATCCCTAATTTCCGCAGTTCCATAATGGCAGCTGGGGATGGTAGATAGGTGTGTTAAAAATACAACATAATAAATGTTAACTCGAAGGGATTTATATTCCAGGTATGAAGTCGAGCCATAAAAAAAGCTAACCTAGAAATCTGAACTCCTACATTTCTTTCGACTATTTATATTACCAATATTTTTTTAACAAACGAGAGCTTAGTTACACTTACCAACTGACAAATGTTATTTACATACGATATTTGAAATTCGCGCGACAAATCACTCATTTACGAATAAATTTACGTAAATGATGTAACTCTACGAGAAAACCTTTGTTTTGTAATCAATCCTCTCTTTTTTTTCTTTCTTTGCGACATAAGGAAGAGAGGCTACGTTTTTCTGGCTATAAAAAGACATTAGTTTTTTCTTGTCCACAAGTAAAAAAAATAATATAATACGTAATATCTATTATATGTCAACATAACATCAATATACCCAAGTTTATCAGGGAAAACTTCGTCGGGCAAGTGACAAATTTTTAGCAAGTGACGAAATTTTTCCCAACTTTTCTCCAACAAAGTTTTCCCCGATAAGGTAGTCTTCCGTCGATGGTTAATGATACTAGAACCAAGATAATGAGCCAATTATAGAGGGGGCGTTTAGTAGAGAAGGCATCTAAAGAAATTATTGTGGTGTTGTAATGCATATATTGTTAGTGATATTGATATTGATTGTCGCAAAAACGCGTTTCAATAAATTTCACATAAAAAAAAATCGATATTGAAACTTCATCAAGTGTTTCTTACATAGTGTTTGGCAAGTCACCATACGACATTAAAAAAATGTTATCACAACGTCATGGTCTGCTAGCTGCGTAAGACTTAAAAAAGTATTACCCACAGGTATATGCGCTTATCAACTCTGAGCGCTGGCATTTATTTTCTGCATATAAAAAAGTCAAAGGTACCTGTCGCCGTAAATGATAGCAATGGGAACAGAATAATCAGTTAACAGCTTTTCAACACGTCGTAGTAGCGCCAGTATACTTCCCCACGACAAACAATAATACTGCTTAAAGAGAACAAAATCTTGCTTGCTCGTCTCGGTTCTACCATTTTGAACGATAAATTTGTGTACGGATCGATTTGTTGCATCAGAGAGGAGCATGGGTAATGACGCCGACGGTTTGTTTAGCTGAAAATTATTGAAAATAACATGAATTTTAACAAAGACAGAATACACGGGTTAACATTTCTTTTGGAATACAAAGGGCCATTTTCGTACCTTTATCTCTCAAGAGAGCTTTCAAATATCATTGTTTTCACAAATTATTAATACATATTGATTCCCGCTCCGCAGGACGGGATCTTTAATAATCTTTAAAAAAAATGTAATAAAGACTTTTTTTTGGTGAGTTTGAATATAAATTTCACCTCCATGTCGATAGACGTATGATTTTGATGAAGATTGGCGTTGGATATCTCGTTTTGGTTCGAATTGGATGCGTTACGTCGTCCCACATTCGAAATACCTTCATGTTGTGAACTGACAAAACTATCACCTATTGTCGTGTAAAAAGAATGAAGATAACTCATAGTTCACAAAGAAAGAGGGACCGAAACATCTGTAAAGCAAAGTGAAAAGATAATTATCTTGCAGTTTTTTTGAGATTGTCTTTCTGTTTTCCTACTCTTGTGTTTCAGGTGTTTTTGTTGATATAGTCTGAGTCTCACTAGTTGCAAATAATTGTGCAAGCGAATTGGTAATATTCCGCAAAAAAAAAAAAAAAAAATATATATATATATGATCTATCAAAACTACAATCCTTTATTGGGACAGTTCTTGGCAAATAAAACCATCAACTGAATCACATAGCGCAAGTTCTAATCACCCTAAGAAAAATTACCAGTTTCTTTAAGGGGGTGAATATAGGAGGCAGGTGGACTCAGGGTGGGTTAAAATGCCGAATTGTAAACAACTTTTAGTAGAGATCTTTAGTAGAAAAGCCTTTAAATTTTAGATTGTGTTTATATGAGAAACGTTGTCTCAGGTCAACTCGGCAAGGCGGCGAGTCAACCCATTTTCTCAACCCAGGTCAGCTCGGCAAATGAGTCAACCCTGGGTCAACTCACCCCATATAACTATAAAGCCTAAGTAAAGTAGGTTGTATGTAGGTTCGAAGCGTGCTCCGGACATAATTCAACTATTGTTATAGATATTATATTTTATTAAAAGGTTACTATAAGGTTATGAAAACAGTTAAAAAAACAGTAAAAACAAAAGGGTTACGCGCGTATGTTCGCCAGCGAAAAATATGAAGCCACTTAGACTAGATCCAGTTTTTCTTTCAAACACTTCACAGAGAAACATGCTCCAGATGCTGTCTAGTCTAAAAGTCACTGAATATGTAATTAATAGTGAACTAAACAAAAGCGGGATAAGAATTTCGTTTTATAAACAATTTCTCTAAAGCAATGTTAGACTAGATATGTATGAAACACAAACCGTATAGTTATAACTATGACAACAGTAATTGACTCGGTTAAGTTTTGTTGTCTTTCGGATGGAATGGAACACATGTGGAAATTAAGAAAACTGAGAACGCGTAAAAAACTACAATGGAAACCTCTTGATTGGCCAATCATGCAGACTAGAAACCCCCTTGAAAACTTTGTCCCAAAGATAAAAGTCTTACTGGTTACCACAATACTTCTTTTGCTCGTCATATCGACCACACTATCCAACGAGTTTTCGTCCAATTTAACTAGAGCCATATTATAGGTGAGTTTAGACGTGGCCAAATTTTGTTTGTATTTCTTGACGTCCAGAGGCTCGTGCAGGACCAGTTGTTTTTGTTTGATGGGTGATGGAGTGATAGAAAGATGTGATGAAGACTAAAATAAAAATCAGAAGTTTAGTTAATTACGTTCTATATCGGAACGACTGAACAACGGAACGACTATAAAGCGGATATCATCTAATGAATATAATCTAATGGATAACCATCAAGCGGTTATAAAACAAGTAAAATTCAACTATTATTTATGAAGTTATCTTTTAAGAAGCAGTCATCATTATGCGATCAATTGTAAAAGTCAGGGGAAGAAAATCTAATCAGATTTCCATAAAGAAGCCTCATTGTGAATCAAACAATCGAACAATCAAAAAGTCGAATAAGTCGTAAGATAGTTGATCAGAAGCTCACGCAATTCCGGTCCTTACTTACTCTCTCACTCGTGCGAATTTTCTGGTTATTGTTATTTTTATTGTTACTGTTAATCATTTATAGTTTTTCAGTCTTTTTTCACATTTCCTTTCTCTTTCATATCCCTTTTTGTTCAGCAGCTTTAGCAGCTGAGTATTGGTTTCGACTTTCTTTGTCCCGTCCATTATTTATTTCACTATTTCCGCAGTATCGCCGTATAATATATCAAATATCACGAGATAACGGACATAATGCCGCATAATAACATGTACACAGATGAAGTGTGCACACTTTGGGCGGTGTCTGTTAGTAAGAGTTTAAAGAGGTGAATCTGAAAATGCTTATTTATAGTAATTGGTAGATCTATGTACAACAGTCACAGGTTATTTTTTTTTTTTAAATGTCAATATCTTAATTAAATATCTGCTGAGTTGCTGCTACAATCGGTAGTAAACAGAGCTATTGTCGCCTGTTTATACTTTGACGCTCTGCTGTTTCAATTGGCAATCCAGTATCTTTTTGTAATTGATCCGACCATCTTAAAGGTGTGGTCTACCAGAAGGTCCAGTAAAATTTTTTTATAATACAGTGAAATTTCCTGCGGGCTGTGGTTTTACATGGCCAAAGACGTTTATTGTCCCAATTGCCTTTTTAGTTTCAGGCTCTTGGCGAATCTAAGAAATTTCGACGCGAGACTCCCTTATTGGCTCTGAGGCATCTCGAAAGTTAGAAGGATACAACGTTATTGTAACATACTTTTGACGTTCAGCACCGGCTCATTTGATAATTATCATTACTTACTGGGATAATTTTTCGTTCGATCATATGTACAACTCCTTTCCTTTTATCATCATCGCACGGAGGTGGAGGAGTCAGCTAAAGAAAAACATAGGAAGGAATCAGAGGTGTATCTAGAGGGAAGGATAGCAAAAAGAATAATTCCACCTGTAGAAACACTATATATATATGATAAGTGTTTTTCACTCTCCTTTGCAGATGTCGTCGAATTTTGACCGTTTCTTTGCTTTGACCCATTAGAATTTCCCTACCAAAAGTTTTAGAAAACTGTATGTAAATAAATTTTAATCATAACGCGCTAAAATAGCGGTGGAAAAGTGAGAGATTTATCCTGACTTTATTCTTCCCTTGATCAAGTGATGTTATTTCTCTTATGTTGTGATAAAAGAAGAGAAGAAAAGAAAAGCTAATATTAGTATTGTAACTAGCAGTAAAATTAATAAACAGACACGTATTACAGCAATACTCACACGAGAGTTAAATCTAACTTTTTCTTTTGAGGTGGTCGGAGTGGTTACAAAAGTGCTCCCAGTCGCGTGTCGATTCACTTTGTCGAACTAAAAAGAAATTAATTAATTTATCAATAGAAGATTGTAAGAATAACGTAACGAAATAACTTCTAACATCTCAGCACAAATTTTACAAAAAATGCAACAATTCTTTTTATGTTCACATTGCTGATAATGATCATGAAACTAAAGAAAAATTTTTTTTTTTACTCACTGAAAACCATATATTGGTCAAAACTTTATTAAAAATATAAAGCACTGTTTGTTTTTTAAGTAAATAGATTTCCTTATTTTTTGGGACACTAAAAGATGTCTTTTGAGGTCTAAAGGTTAATGGGTAATTACTAACTCGGTGAAAATATGAAAACGATAATAATAGTAATTATAAGTTTCCTATTAATTAAGTAAATATGAAATATATATATGGAATATTGAAATTTTCCTTAGTCATTTTTGTTGATTTTAAGCAAACATCAATCAAATAACCACCAAAACGCAAAAACGTAAATAACATAATATTATGAATTAATAAGAACACAAAATCATACAGTTTGTAACCTGGGATGAAAATCAGGGCATTGGTTTTACGGTATTTCATTATAGTACCTCTCTTTCTTTAGCACTACCAGCAGTCCTACCACTACCACCAGTTTCACCAGGCATAGGAACTCCGTAATATCTGTTCAATAAGGCTCGTGTATCTGTGCGTGCTGGGTTGATGATACTTTTCAGTTTGTGTAGAGCAGCTGTCTAAAAGTTCCAACGAAATACATGTATAATATTATAACATATCACATATATTATATATATTATAATACATTATATATATAACATATCACATATATTATATATATTATAATACATTATATATATATTATATATTATATACTATATATTTTATAATTATCTGATCAAATTTACTACAGAGAGAATTGTCTTCTGTCGTTAAAAAAAATTCCATTCAAAATTAATTCAGCATCAGATTTCAAAGGCGATCAACTATTAACGTTTATGTCTTTCAATTTCATGTTCTCTGCGACTTTTAACATTAGAACAGAAAATGATCTACATTGTATTTTTGACATTAGGATAACAGAAATAAAATATCAGAAATAACAAAAAGTGATTTACATTTTGACCAGGCGTTGGTTTCGAGTTTATTTGTCTCTCAATTTTTTGTGGTTTTTCATCACTGGATAAATAACTAAAAGAAGAAGTGTGTGAAAATAACTCCCAGGCAAAGAAACAGATATCAAAATAAATCTCCTGGGACACGTGAAAAAGTTCATAATTTAATGAGTGACTATATATCTTTTAGGGAGTAATTGCCATAAGGGGTTTTTTTACATAAAGAAATTTTTCATCATTAATAACTTTCAGCTGCAAAATTAAGTTTAGGATCATCAACAGAAGAAAAATAGAGTAAAATTACGGAAATGAAATTCAAATAAATAAAACTTTCAAACCTCTTTGAAAGTTTGGAACTTGGCAAGTAGGTTTTTGATTGAGTAAGTGCTTTGTTGTTAAATTGTGTGACAACATCTTGTTTCTTTCCCTAAATATATCATTTGTTATTATTAATATTAGAAATGAAATATGACTTTTCGGGACGAAAACTCCTAAGAGTGAATCTAGAAAAAAAAAACCTATATAATCGATCTATGTGTATAAATAGAAGATAAATAATTTACAATTTAATGTTAAAACCTATTACCAATGGTAGATTACTTTTCTTAACATAGAATGCCATGTGACTTCTAAATTGTATATAGATTTAATTTACCTCAATATTCTTTTCAGCTTTTTCAAATAAAGATTTGATTTTCTCAGGGTCTATATGCTCTCCGCTAGCTAGGTTTGCCAAAACGTTGTTTTTGATTTCTTGAATGTCATTCTGAACCTAAAAAGTTAAAGAAATTCCAAACTAAAAGACAATGTTATATTTCCAATTGATAAAGTCCATATATATATACTTTCTAAAATGTTTTTATAAAAATATATTGCACCTTTTATTTAGCTCTATTTCTCTCTTCACATAAATCGAAATTTTGGTTTTCAGTCCATCAGTCGTTTTGTGAACAATGATTTAGAAAAAAATAACCATCAAACATGTTTAAATTGCACATTTGGTTCAATACCTCAAAAACACAAATGAAAATGGCAGAAATATTACTTATATCTAAAATTAGTCACTTACTTTTGAGAGAACTTCATTTAGTTCTCTTTCAACTACGACATTTTTTGGTGAAGTTACTGGGGGAAGTGGAAGTTTCGGTAATTCATTTAATGATACCAACTTGTGATGATCAAAAAGAGCCCTCTTCACTGCAATGATACTCAAGTCATTCATATCAAACTGTTTTTGATACTCTGAAGAGTTCTATTTTTCATAATGATGTGATATTTGATGTGATAATGTAACTTTCAGTCATGTCATATTCATGCTATAGTAATTATGCATATATATAATTTGTTATAAAATTATTCTCCATTGGGTGAAGAATAAACAGTCATATTTAAAGTAATACCTTCTGAAAGTAAAATTTACATTTTTATTAATAACAAACAGTACAACTGGGAAATTCTAATGTCTGCACCACTTAAAAGCAGAGAAAGGAAAAACTTAAAAGCTTTCCAAATTGCACTGAAAAAACTAACACTTAACAATCATCAACTTGAGACATGATTGTCATGACACCCTTGATAATTTATGTGATTTCTCAATTTTAACATTTTCTTTTAAAAATTGTAGATACTTTTTGAAATACATTTTACTGTACTAACGATGACGTTAAGTTAAATATAAATATATAATTTTTTTTTTGTTTCCTTGCGTTTTTATCAAATAGCTATCATTCTATTTTCAAGGAAACTACCATCACTCAAAAGAATTTTATGAACTATTTTACAATTAAAATCAGTAAAATTGGACTAAAATTGTGAATGATGAGGATTAGATACATCATATTGCATTCCAATGAAAATCCTGGCACCTAGACATTGTACACACACTACTTTAAAAATACATAGTGACAAAAAAAATAATTTGGCAATGTAGGTACCTTACATATATATATATATATGATAGCTCTATATAATAGCTGATAACTATCTCTCGATTTTGGAGCTGGTCAATTGGTAAATTATACACATTACATGATGACACAATAACTTCTTTTTGCATCATCCCTAGGCTAGCTGATATATAATTTAAGTAACAACACATAATAATAAGACAAAAACGGTATAATCGTACATAGGCATGATAGCTCTAATCACAGAAACTTCGTGCACTTGGTACTGTTTGGTCAATCACATATTGTTGTGTTTGTTGTTCTTTTTTATTAGTGTTGGTTTTCCACGCAGCTTGGATACCATTATGGAATTCAAATGTATCCATAGTAGATCGGTAAATAAAACTTTCTTTCTGATCTACCATCAAGATTTCTAATTAGAAATTTTCTTTAACCTCGTCCGAACGAAAAAGGTTGTCTTTTTCAAAAAATATCAAGAATCGTAGAATAGAATACTTTAAGAGGTAAAATAAAATCCACGCGAAATCAATAAAAATTCGGCCGACCACGAACTTAAACACGATAAAGACTGAAAAACAATTTTTAATCAATTTCTATTATACTATCTCATTGATTAAATGTACTTCAAATGTCTTGAATGCCTGAAATCTTTTTTGATATCTTTACAACGTGGCTCTTCTGATTGTGGGGTATTAGCGGATTTCTGCCTTTTTCTCTTCGTTTTAATGATATTTTGTTGAAATATTTCAGGAAGGGCTTAACAGCCCAATCAAAAATGTCGGTCGACCGCAAAATTTAATCCACTTAATATATAAATATTCGTTTTAATCATCATATTATGGTTATAGTTCAAGCCATGTATGCTGAATGTACATGCCAGTTATGCTTTAACAAAAACTTGTTTTAAAATATGGAACAAATTATTAATCGGCAAAATTTTTGCGGTTTTTGCCATAATTCGCGAAATCTACATTTTTTTTTATATATATTTGGCGACATATTACGACGGGTTCTAGGAAAAAAGCCCCCCAAGAAAAAAAAAATCTAAATTTAATCTTCGCGGCTGCCAGTTGCCATTCATTTGCAAGTAATACAGCGATAGTTCGAATTCGAGCCAAATTCGTAAACTGTACAGATAGAAGCAAAAAAGGTTTAAATTTAAAGTTTTAAAGTATTGTGGAGTCAAGTAGACATAAACAATGCACGACTTTGCATTGGCCACTTAGTTTCCGGTAGTGGTAAGTTTTTTAAAGGGAACATTCAATAATTACGTCTCGCTAAATTTGCCATTTTAGACCCACCCACTGTTTTCCGGTCACCATTACGACGAGAGCTCGAGCGACGAATAAGAAAATATTCGTATATTTTTCGATATGTTACTGTTACAAATTTTCCACTGTTTAGTTTGAAAGACTTAAACAGAAGTATTGTTATTGAAACGGATCTATTTGTGTTAATTTTTTTTCTGAAAACTGCTCATTCGTGAGATTTTTAAATTGGCCTATCCGCCAATAACCGGCGAGCAATAAAATGGACTAAAAATGTATTGTAATTAAAGTATAAAATCCTTAAAAGATCAAGCTTTCTTTTCCCAGTTTCAAAAGATTTCGCGGACTTGACCGTTGCTTCCGAGTATCACGGATAAGTCGAAAATTCGTGCAATTTATACCATTGCCAGTTTAGGTCAGTTTTGATGGTTTAGGACAGAAGGAACCTTAATGGTTTATGGAAGATTAAGAAAATCGTAATTATTTAAGGGTTTTGATACTAAAACAATTGAAAATGGCAACGAATTAATTCTGAAGGTCTATATTTCACAAGTTTAATTTAATGGCTCTTAGATTCTCTTAAACTGCTCAATCTTCTCTTCACGTGTTGTTGATGACGTTTTTCCTTCGCTTCTTTGTGTTTCTTAGCTAACATTTTAGCATAAAGACCTGCCTCTTGCTTAGCTTTGTTGGCACGATCACGCTTCAGTGCCAATACTTTGCGTTTACGTTGAAGACGAACTGGAGTGACCAAACGTTGGATTTTGGGAGCCTTGGTTTTTGGTTTCTTTGGCTCAGGTTTGCCTTCTGGTGTTGGGACGGGTTTTCGGATAATGTATTGAGTGACATCATCTCCTTTGGTAAGGTTGAATAACTTTCTGATCTTACCAGCACGCTTTGGACCTAATCTTCTTGGTACAACTCTGTCTGTCAATCCAGGAATTTCTTGTTCTCCTTTCTTGATGATGACAAAGTTTAAAACAGCTAAGTTGCTATCAACAATACATCCTCGGACAGATCTTCGTTTACGTTCACCAGTACGACGAACTCGATAGCAGCTGTGTCCTTTCTTTAAGAGTAACCTGACACGTCCATTGGTCATGACACCTTGCTTCATTGGGAAACCCTGTTTGTCATTTCCTCCAGAAATCCTGGCAACATATCCCTAGAAATAAAATGAGAAGTACATTACCCATTAATACTACCAAGTGTTAAATAAATGTCCTGATTACTTTTTGATTGGGTTAAAAGAAGCATTGTATGCTATATTTAAATTTTATTTTTAATGTAAAAATCATGGGGATCGCGTTCAGGAGATCTATTCAGCTAGAGAAGGAAAAAGTTTCACAATATAATTTTTTCAAATAGCTTTTCTTTCAAGAAAAAAATAAAAATATAATTAGACAAGTTTTATTTGCTGAAAAAAAGCCCCGACTTTGAAACACTTTCCAAATATATATATATGTATATGATCATTTGTGAAAGTGTATACTCACAAAACACTTTCTTATTCAAAAAACCCTCAACACCCTAGATTTTCAAAGAAGAAGTTACAAATAGGAATTCCTAAAATTATGACATTGTTATTGTCAATCACAAAATTCAATTTCCACCAAATATCTTCCCTAAAGTTGCAGTACACATAAAGAACATTTTTATAACAAGTTAATAATGAACCTAATGACATAAGGAATGTGAGGAAAAATTAAGGTACATTTTTTTATTATTGCTTGATGGGATTCTGCCATGAAAAAATATATTGTCTTCAACAAACTGAATTATCATTTGTGATAAATCATTTTAAACTGTAAAATTACTTATTTAGCACATTCTATGGATATTTAGTTGATTAAACAAGCTTACATTAAAAATGTTTGAAGCTATGGGAGAATCCCTTTAATGTATATCTAGACTAAAGCCTATTTCCCAAATTTCATATGCTGTAATGTACTACTTTTGAAAATGGATATAGAAAACATAAATACCTTCCATTCATCACCAAGAGGATCTAGAGAAACTTCTTGTGCCATGCGCTTCTCAAAGAAGGGCCTGAGTTTGATTTCATCATCAATCTCAACAAGTTTTTGACTGCCATTGGCGGGATACGCAACGTTCAACTAAATTAAGGATAAAACAAATTTTGCTAATAAAAAGTTCAACTTAATTTATGAAAATGAAATTATAATACAAATTTGTTTATAACAATGAGAAATATAGCAGTTTCTATTACTCATTACAATATTTTTAGTATATAACAATAATTCTTAAACCTACTTAGTTTCTACCTTGACAAAGTATGTGACAATAAAAACGCAATGTTCCATTAAAACTTTTCACTATTTATTACAAATTGACTGACTGACTTGGATGCCATCACAAAAAGACCTTTGTAGTTTTTAATGGAATTGTTTTGTAAGGGGAAGAAGATTTGGGTGAAAGTAATTAAGAAATAAAAGAAATAAAACAATTTGAAAACCTCAAACAAGTAATTTTATGTTTTGCACATGTCAGGGTTGAAAAAACACAGAGTTCTTGGCAGTCAATAAAGGTCACAGTTTTGCCTAGTAACATGGAACATTTTTTAAACCTTTGTAAAAAATGTTAAACTTGAGAAATTAAACAAAACACATTTCCTACAACAACCATGTTAGTATATCTTGACTGCTATTTACATAGAGCTACAGAAACATTGTTTTTATAATCTACTCAACACTTATCAGCTAAGCCTGTCTAGTTATTTTTCCAGGTAAATAGGTTCTGACTTGGAGATCTTGAACTTGAGTAAGCCTTTTAAAACACTTTTGGGAGCAGGGACACTACAAGCAAAGGAAACTATTTCTGGTGTTTGTCTAATATAAAAAGGTAAAGGAAGAAAGATATGACCTTGGACTTTTATCTAGACTAATATATATATAACAAACATTCTAGTCAGGTTTGTAGTCAAACAATACACAAGGAACTCAGCGAAAGTGCTTGAAATAGTTGATATCTCTTCTGCTGACATCCCAAACAAAAATAATATTTGCTTCAATAAAATGATAGATAATTTGCTATACTCAATAGCTAATAAACAGATTCAGAGGTTTGGCTCTTTTAGGCTATCCAGTTTGTCCAGTCTTTTATTGAGCTCTTGAATTGTTTATCAAATACACAAAATATGGCTTACCAAACTAATATCCGTTCAAAAATTAATTAACGCTGTTAAGACAATAATCTGGAAAATTTATGATTTGGAGTACCTTTGTTGTTATAATAACATTCCGTTATAGGCTGATCCTAATGCTTACATATTGTTGTGAGCAATGCGCATGCGCGAAAAACAGCAGTCAACAATTCTCGTTCTCTAGTGCATTTTGTTGGAGAAACAGTTGTAAGAAGGGAGTAAACGTTTAGAAAAAGGAAAATAAATCAATATAACATTTCTTTATATTATGTATTTTATCTTCTTCGTTTAGTGATTTGTAAAAGTAAGACATTTTTCGGTTAAACTCGTCTTTAAAAAATTATTTGGATAATTATCAAAGAGACTATCACAATTCCTGTTTTAAAAAGTATAACGGAATGTTATTTTAACAATAAAGGCACTCCAAATCATAAGTTTTCCGGATTGTTGTCTTAACAGTGCTTCAATAAAAAATCTTTGAACGGATATTAATTTGGTAAACCATATTTGGTGTATTAGATAAACTAAATTCAAGAGCTCTTTAACCAAAAAATGTCTTACTATTACGAATCACTAAATGAAGAAGATAAAATACATAACATTTAAGAAATATTATATCGACTTATTTTACTTTTTCTAAACGTTTACCTCCTTCTTACAACTGCTTCTCCTACAAATGCACTAGAGAACAAAAATTGTTGACTGCTGTTTATTCGTGCATGCGCATTGCTCACGGCAAAACGCAAACATTAGGATTCGTCTATAGGTTAAAAAAAGGTTTCAGCTTTATTATAAATCCATGTAAACAATTTGGTAAATCCATGGTATATTGTTATAGATTTCCATTACTATTATTACCAGTTGGCATCAATCATCTTATTAAATAAATACTGTGAATTTACTAAATTTCGAACCTTTGCCTTGTTTTGAATGTATGGAAAACAAACTAATAATAATAAAAAATGGTTTGCTCACATGGGTTCAATAATGGTAAAGGTTTAAAATTAGGTAAACAAAGTAAAACAAACTGACAAAACAAAAACCATTTCTCTCATGCTGTTACTCATCATATTGCATTAATTTAAACAGTACTATCAACTATTTAGCTTGACGTATAACATAGCATCTCGATGTAGTCTTCTAGTAACAACCCAGGTGAATCTCTTTAATCCCTGCTTTAATATCTATCAAGTTGAGAAATTTAAACAAATAAACATTAAAGATGAACTTCAAGCCAATAATTTCACGAAATATTTAGAATGTAAAGTGTAGTACCTTCATAATTAAGGCTTATTTAATTCTATCGATGCCTGTGCAAATTTAAAGAGCCATATTTGCAACCTTCACGGCTAAAAGAAAATATTGTGTAATCTGCCGAACATTTATCATCTCTAGACCAAAGGCGATATGTTTTACCATTTTTAAAAATCGCAAAATCGCAAAATCGCAAATATTTGCATTATATTGCTAAAATGTACTTCTTTAACAATTAAATTATTTGAATTTTCGATTTTCTTTTTCATTTTATTAAAAAAAGAAGTAATACAGCGGTTATAATAACTCATATGTATTTAACTTTAAGTAACTTTGCTTTCATGAGTCTAAAAGGTATAACCCAAACGAACAACGACACAAACTGTTCGCGCGTGCGTTCTATATTACGAACACGTGAATCACAGTTCAAAAACCATAACCTGATGTTAAGTTCAGTTTTTTCTAGGTCAGCACGCTACGCTTTGTGTGAAGGTCAACCGGCCGAAAAAGATCTGATGAATATAAAAAGTACGTGCGTCATCCCAACACAACCGGGCTAGTTATTTTCGGAGTCTGTGACTGGTGGTCTGTACTTCGATTTCATTCGTTTGACACTTCAATTGTTTGTATCGCTGTATATTGTGGCGTGGTACTTGTGGAATAAGTGACGGATAAGAGCCGGACAGGGAATCTCAGGTCGGATGATCATTTCAGCACCCTATTTTTATGGGCTATTATTTTGCTTCCCCTTCGTGTACGTATATCTTAAATTCAGCACTTAAACAACGATTATTAGTTCATTAGTCTACACTGTTTTTATATGTAGGCTGTTTGCAACAACCCCTCAGGTTTAAATGCCTATATTCGATCCAAATCCAGTTTTTCGACTTATTAAGATCGACAGTACCTAGAGTATCGCCTGAAGTTCAGATATACTGGAAAGAAATTGAGAATTGATGCACGCCGGGCAACTCCAGTGTGTGTATCCAATTAAATTGTTCAGACAGTCCTATGCCAAAAACATGAATTGACTTCACTAGCTGTCACCAGACGAGCAGGAGTTACAAAGCCTGTTCTGACGAAGAGGGGACTCGGACACAAAACCTCTAAGCCCGACATTCTACCACTGCGCCGCTGTACCTTCTGCCACTGCTCCTTTTAATATGGATATACTTTATTGTCAGAAGATTTCGATGTCCTCATTTCTCAAATATTGTTCTGACGTTATTCTGTCTAGTCATCTGTGCGTAATAACCCAGCTGGCACAAAGTAAGAACGACGTCGTTACACAACGTGCCATGTCTCATTTTTGTCTATAGTTTTTCATACTTGTCCAGAGTTGGTGGATTTATTGTTAGGCTATTATAAGTCGCTCTCTTTTAATCTTTTGTTTATCTATTATCAAAAATATAATGTATATTGTTTTTTTCCATCAATTCTGGACATGTCTTGCGATCTCGAGACGTCGTTACAACGTCGTGTCGTAGTTTTTAGGGCGTCGTAACAACCCGACCGGCACACGACGTCAGGTGTGTGTATCCAACTCAACTCAAAATGTGAGTAACATAATTTACATATTTTAAAGGTATGAAAATAATCTTGAAAATTTGTACTATGAATATGTTTGGGGATATTATTGTGAAGAGAAACAGTCAGATATTACAAGATCACTGTTTAGTTCAAACTCACAAAACCTCCCAGCCTCCGTCGTCTAATGTGTATTTACTGCAAATTATAAGTAACACGATTTAAATATTTTAAATGTACGTATTTCGAAAATTTGAGATGTTTAGTGAGTGTGTGTACCTTTAAATAAAGAATGTAAGTAATTCTCTTAATAAAATAAAATGTATGAATAAAAAAAAGACGTAAAAAAGTATTTCCAAGATTATCTAGAAATTATATAGAAAACATATTCTTTTCATAATGCAACCAAGTAGTTATAACTGTAAATCATTAACATGAATCACACACTGGAGTTCGAACATCGTACCTTTGGTTTTAGAGCTGGATATCTTAACCCAAGGACATATAATAGGTACGCTATTATATGTCCTTGCTTAACCACTGTGCCACACAATCCATCTGTGTGATTGCTATTTACAAAATCTCTTTATTTCGAATATGTTGCAGAAGAGCATATATAGAGT
>JAUEKX010436037.1:5413-15848 GCA_031834005.1 Dendronotus venustus
GAGTTTGGAGAAATCACCTAATCAAAACAAGACTGTGGAGACAATCGAATATACGGGTCAAGCATTACCTCTGCTAAAGAACATGTAGCTGTTGCATCAGAAACAAAAATGCTTTGCGTTTTGTGGGATAATGAAACTGATTAACTTTGGTATAAACATGACACCGAAAACAAAAAGAAACTACACTTGTGAAAGTTGTTTGTCAATGACATCATTGATCATCTTGAATCAAACAAAATACGGATTTATCGAAAACAAATTTTCATGGGACAAATTTCTTCTAGCGTCAATTCGGAAAAAATAAGTTAATTTGATTAAAACATTACCATCAACAATCTTAATTGGATTCAAAGCAACAATAAGCAAATAGTGCAAATAATTTGAGAGAAATAAAGTGGAGACACTGCCCAACTAAAGACAATCCTTGGTAGCAAACATTGGTACAATTTCTAAAGAATATATCGTATAACCACCTGAATTCAAAGATTCATCAACAATAACGTTGGAGGAAAAGGAAGAAATCAACTACGCTGAGAAGTTATGGATAAAAACGTACAACAATATCACCAGGAGACTGTACAGTAGAAACAGTAGAATAGCGATTACAGCTCAAGCAGGGATTTTATGGAATCATTATCTATGACAGAAGAATACAAGGAGAACATCAACTATATCTACCCGGATCACCAACTAACAAGATTTATCGTGCAATAAGCTCATGAGCAGGTAAACTATGGTTTAATGACACTTACAATGGGGAAACTACATCAACAATTTTGTATTGACATTATTAGCAAATGTCATCTTTGCAAGAAATATAAATCAAAACTGCTGGTAAAAACTGGAAATATTGTCCTACCTGTCCGACATATCAAACAATTGGTACCACAATCATTGGAGTAGACTTGACTAAACCGTTCGAGTACAAGATTGAAAAAGGGACATGACAAAGCTTACCTGATGATGTTTACATATGCTACATCCAGAGCTGATTACGTGGACCTATTGGAAAACATGGAAGTGGTAACCTTCAAACGATGCCTAAAAGAATTATTTGCAAGACGTAGAAATCCAAAACATCCACTACCAAAGACAATTGTTAAACGATGATCATATTTCCCTGGTCAACTCAATAAAGTAAAATCAATAGTTAATAATTTTTATCCACCGACAATGTTATTAATTAGCTATATTCAGCAGTTGATGTTATTGATTTATTTTTGGTTTCGTAGCTATCAAAAAATCCTTAAGACTGCTTGAATAATGCAATAAGTTTCTAGTGCCATGTATGGTCTTTGGTTTTGATACTCTTGGTGTGGATGATATATCAAGGATGTTAAGAGTAAGCAGTATGACAACATAAAGAAAATTATGAAGATACAATAATTTGCTGTATAAAACCTGTTTTTCTCTTTAAGCTTTATATACTCTACTTTGTAACTATATATATATATTTTTTAGTTCAGACTTAAGCATAGGGAGGGATGACAGCAAGCAAAATACTTTATCACGACAACAATTTGATTCAACTTTATTTTGTGTAGAATCCGGCTCCCGTTCTAGCAGTTATAAAGAATGCATTAAGAAACTTACCCATCTCATTATTATGAAATGTTTTAGGGATGGGAATATGCTTTAGATTTTCCAAGAACGTATTATGGTTATCGGAGCAAGTCATCATTCGTTCGTCGAAGAAGATGGCTAAGACAGCGAAAGTTTTATGGCTTCGATGAGTGGATTTTAGTACGTATTTCCAAATAAAATATAAAGCAAACAAAAGTTTTGTGTTCGATTCCACTTTAAATACGTTAAATAAAACTTTAAATAAAATATATAGAGCACAAAAACACTTTGTTACTACTACTAATATATTAGTCATTATTTTCTTGAAATTATATATCTAGAAATTTAATGACATATTCAGCAATCAACTTTAGATTTAGTACATTATTTTCAGATTCCTTCACTTGTTTCCGATGATCCATTTCATGATATATGTATTGGTGGAAATTTTATTCCAGGACAAAGCGAAGGATTTCTTTCAGTATGGGCAATAACTTTAACCGGGAAAGTACGTTTATTAAAATTTATCTTAGTCGTCTCTCGCACTACAAGCAATATTTAAAGGGAACGTAATTTTATTAAAGGCTTAATTATTCAGTTTATTCAGATATCTACTATCAATACAGCAATGAAATGACTTTTTGTATAAATATTTGACTTGCAGGTTTTCTTTCGAAAAGGAACCAACCGACTTTGTTTGGAAGGTGAATCTTGGTGTGAAATTGAGAATGCTGATGAAGATTTGAACATTGTGCAACTTTCCGTTGGATCTTCTGGAAATGTCTGGGGAGTTACACACGATGGGAATGCAATTTATCGAGACGGTGTAGACTATTTTAACCTATTTGGTAAGGATCGAAGAAGTATCAATCTTGATCTTAATCTCAATGTAAAGTTTGTAATCGCAGCATACAATCGCAATTTAATAAAGTTTATAATCGGCATTTCTCGCATATAACTGCGTTAAGTTTGTGTTCCAACCTATAATACGGGAAAAACACCCGTTATGGTCTTTACACATTAGTTTTAGAAGAATCAGTTTATTACTCTGATTAAAAGAGATTTTGGAATGGTGATGATTTTTTATTCTTTAATCGGTGCTCTTTGGAACATTTGGAAAGATATCTTGAAAGGTGAACATTGTATATCAAGGTATCTATAAAATAAAATGAATGGAGCATCATCTATTATATAGCAAAGGTATTTGTTGGTCTCTTTATTCAACAGAAAGTGTTTTTTAGAAAGTTAAAACATATAAATTAAAGATCGGTTAGATAATACAAAGAAAATAATTTTGCCAGCTATCATTTTTTTGTCTACTTAAATCCAAATTCTTATTCCTAAAGTGATTTTGAATCATGTCTACATACTGCAATTGCGGTTCCAAAATAAGTTGCAGTTACAAATATCGATTTCAAACTTTGAAACAAATATAATTTGATCATTCTTCTTTCGTACGTAAATGTTATATATACACTTATATTTTATAAGAAAAAAACGATTGGTTAAATCGGTTTTAATTGGTATAAATAGCCTTAAACATTAACATTAAAGTATACTTATTTTGATCAGTTTCGATTATCGGAATGTTGCATGACAAAAAACTTCATGTGTCGTCATATTTGACATCAGAAAATCTGCAAAACATATATATAGAAATGCAAACTTTTTTTTAAATATGAAGATACATTGCATATTTTAGGTAGCTCGTGGCAAGTAGTGGAACCTCCATCTGGTGATTTGTTATCACAAGTTTCAGTTGGAAGAAATGCATTATGGGCAATAAGTAAAAAACATAAACTCTTCTACCGGTCGTTATATAAGTCCAAGGAAGGGGGAGAATGGATTCCAATGTTTGGTGATTTTGATTTGGTTTCTGTTAATCCTCACGATCAGGTTCAATTTGATATTATCTTTTATATCACTGTTACTATTTTGTCATCACTAGTAGCAATTAAAACAGCAGAAGAAGATAATAAAGGCATATATTTCAATTTAGATTCAACACATACGTATTATTATATTTTCTTGTTCATGTTTCAGGTTATTGCACTGGCAAGTGGTAAATTGTATTACAAAACATATATTACAGAGAATGACCCTGTAGGGAAAGAATGGAAATTAATGAACATCAAATATGATGGTATATTATCTTATTCAGGAATTATGTTGCGGATAAAATTAGGCACAATTACATTTTATTCGCGCACAAATTTCCTTTTTCTCCCGCATAAAACTTAAAAGAAATCTCATTTCGTCAAATTAAGGATGCACTAAACAAAAATTATTGAAACCATAATTATTTTGTTATATTCTTGTATCCTTTATTCGGTCTTGTTATTTTAATGAATGTTTTAAAGATATTAGCAAATTTAGAACATTTTATTTTATTCTTTCTTTACTGACATTCAATTTTTAGAAAGTGAAGATCCGACATACTGTTGTATTAGCAATGGAGCGTGTCACATCGATAGTCAATTTTTTGCGGAGTTGAGTGGTGACAAAATCAGAAATTCAACTCGTTCTTCATTGAACGATACTCGCAATACTTTATGGAGAGAAACAATTCTCAAAACACTTTTTGTTCGTAATGCAAGAAATAAAGCTATCATAGAACAATCAAAATATTTTACTTCTTCTGTGAGTTTCTTGTGTGTTTTTACTCTTGTAATAAACGCAATGTTTACTAGAGTGTTTCATTTCTTTTAGGAGATTGAGTTCATTCAGTGCTTGGACAAAGATTTACAAGTGAAGAATCATACCCTGGGATTAAAATAATTTCCAGATGATGATTTTACTCTTATGTTCAGCACAGAATAATATTTCAATCTTCCTTCTAAAATTTTGTCCCCAGGTTGAGAAGATAAATAATGTAGAAATATGAAAATCGTAGCCAAAAAAATTGATAATAAGCAAATTGCCTTTTCTATTCCAATTCAGCTGTCTCCGCATCATATTTTAACCTACTTTCTTTATGTATATAAATTGCTACTACACCTGCATGCTTACTTTAACTACCTACATACCATTTTGAAAACGACAAACTTTGCATAGACACACAGATAACCCATCATAAACTTTTAATATTATAGAAGAAAAAGTGCAGTTTAACTAAAATGGATGTTTATTTCTTTTATTCAGGTAGTATTTAATGGGAACAAACAATGTATTTGTAAATGCTGCATTAATAAAGAAAAAGGTATTTGGGTAGATGCTCATCTCAAGTTATATTACAATTCAATATCAGAATCAAGTGATAATTCTCCTGTGTTGATCCTATTTTACTTTGTTGATACCAAATATGAAGAATGGAGTATCGAATTAAAAGACATCATTTGTGTGTATCAGATAAAAAACACATCCAAACCATATACGTTTGCAGTTCTTGCTTTCGATGAATTTGAAAAAGAGATACAACAAAAAGTCGTTTTAGACTTGGAAAATGAGAATTCTATGCACGATTGGATGAACACTTTGTCTAAAAACAACACAACCAACTCTTCTAAGAGTGGAAGACAAATGTTTGCAACTTCAATGTTAGGTGAAATATACGAATGTGTCAATGATGGTATTGATCAATCGCAATATCAGTGGTATAGAGTTGGAGGGCACCTAAGGAATATTGTGTGTGGACCAAATGATTTAATTTGGGGATTTGGATTAGATGGGACTTGTTATGTTCGAAGTAAGAAACAAACTCATCATATGGAAGGAATAGAAAAACACGTCATCTATGAAAATCAACGTTGGAACATAGTGGAAGGTTTCACTGATAGGTTCGAAATAAATATATTACAAATCAAATACAATATGCTAATTTTCTATTTGTAGCGATTTATTCGCGAGAGAAGCGGTCATCAATGATCCTAAAGTCATGAATAAAAACTTTGTGAAACAAGCTTTTTCTTTGTCATTAAATTATTTTACGTTTTAAAGATAATCATTTGTTTTTACCTGTTTTGTTTTTAGGATGTTACCAAGTGATCGTTGGAAATGGAGTAATGAGACAGGCAAATTGAATTGTTCGATAGAAAGTTATTCTCTACCTTCATCTAAATATCAATGGATAGATAAATGGAAAATTGATTACAATATGAAAGAAAGTGATAAAGAAGGATGGCAATATGCTTTTGATTTCCCTAAGTATAATATTTACACTACATGATCTTGATATTTTTATTTTTATTTATTCCGCTTTCACTTAGGTAAGAGCGGAAAAGAAGTCACTAAAAATACCAAGTCATCAAAAATTAAGACGTTAATAAAGAAAACTGTGATATTAAAAAGTTCCAGTCTCATTCTATTTATTTCTCCTAAATTTCGCATTTAAATTTTTGATTAAACCTAAAGCATTTATCTTTTAAAGTGTTACATAAGAAATAAACAAGAGCCGTGCGAAAAAGCCGTGCTCCTTTTTAGAAATAGTAAAGGGTAATATCAAATAAAATTTTAAGTACAGTAACAGTAGAGTAGAATACTCCTTTTCATTTTCACAATAACTTAACTTGGCATTTGAAGAATAAATAAAACCAATAAAATGGTTTGATTGAGTAAACTATTTTTACATTATAAAAAAATACATAACGCAGTTATTGTAACTTCTGTATACCATATTTATTTCTAATCTTTATATTAGTCATTACCACAATTATAAAGGCATAAACGATTTTGTACGACGACGAAAATGGATCAGGTATGGATTTGATTTCCTGATTTCTTTGTTTTTATTATTTAATCGGAAAACATTCAATTTGGACTATACAAATTACTATAATTTAAATTTTCTCCTTAGGAACTGTATTTTATCAACTACTGGGCCTTGGGAGGAGATTAAATCAGATGTTAAAATTCAAGATTTGTCAATATCATTAGATAAAGAGAGTAATCATGCTTGGGCTGTTAGTTGCAATGGAGATGTGATGTATCGACAAAATGTGTCCCCTCAAAATCCTAAAGTACATTTTATGTAATAATATTTCATTAAACCGAAATAATGTTGTATTCACCTACACTTATTCAGTCTCTATAATATTCATAATAATAGTTATAATAATATTCATAGTTTTAAGCGTAAAAGAATTTCAAAACTGCTGGCAAACTGGTCTATTATGTTTATTATTTTTCAAATCACTCCGAATTTAAATCCCTCTCCTTCTTATGATGTGTACAGAAAATTTGTATTTTAATTTTAAGGGAGATGAATGGGTGTATATAGCAACAAAGATTCCTATCAAAAGTATATCAGCTGGATTGAAATCAGTTTGGTGCGTGGCTAGTGATTCTTCTTGTTATTGGAGAAATGGTATTCAAAAAGATATAAGATGGTCACATGTGCCAAGGGAGGAACCTAATTTAAGTGAAATATCTGTCGGAAAAAATGTTATTGTTGCTTTGGATGAAAATGGTAAGCTTCAAGTTTTGTTTTGTTTTATTTTTTATATTAATATGCAATACGAAAGTTTCATGATTGTAGTCCTCTCATTAACTGAACAAGATTTTAGAAGGACAATAAATCGTTAACGTTTAACGTTGTTTAGAAAAATGTTGCTTGTTTAAGCTATACTCATATTTATCTTCAGACTCCGTCTATCTGCGCCGTGAAGTAAGAGATATCTATCCAGAAGGTACAAGCTGGGGTAAAGTTTTGTGGGATAATGTCAAAAGGATTTCCGTCGATGCATATGATCAGGTTAATAAGATTGATTTCTGTAAATGAGACGTATTCAGAACCCGACCATCGTTCTCAACGTATAAGTAAAACAATTTGGGTAATCCAATTTGTATGGCATTCCACTTTCATCTCTCTAATAAGTTCAAATGTTTGGTGTAAGGTTGATACACTGTGTAAGTGGTTAAGTATTTTATTATTTTTTTATTTATATTACAGGTTGGATTTATTCAAAACCATGACGTTATGATTTGTCTCGATATTACGCATCAACCCGAAAGTGTGATCACTATCTTAAAAGTATGTTTTCATTTCGTGATTTCATGTTACATAGGTTATTAAAAGTTAAGTATGAGTTGTTTACTCGGGTAGAACAATTAGCGTATTGGGTTGGGTACTGACTTCATCGCAATCGTTCTATACCTTTATTGTCGTTCTATACGGACACTGGCATGGTTGCTTGAACTGGCCTTTGTCCCAATATTACTAGCATTAGTATTTGGTAAATTTTATATATATTATCTTGGTGGTAATCCGTTCCAAATTAACAAGTAACAATTTCTTTAAACTAATAATAGTTCAGGTCGAAATAGTTTAACCTGTAAATTATTCCTAATAATTGAATATTATTGAAATTAATTTGTTCGTGTTTTTTTATAGGATGGGTGGGTAACAGTTTGTATCAGAGGTATCTTGGTTGACAAACCTGTGAAAAACGAAATCAAGGATGTTAAAGCTGTAGAAATTAATGAAAGTAAACAAACAGAAAGCAGAAGTGGAGCAGGTGAACTTGATTCTACTGACACATCTCTTAATGAAACTTCCAGAAATGTAGTTGATCCTTATGCAATTGATATCTTCAAATTTTATAGCTAGTAAATTTATGTTTCTATAGTGATTTATCGCTATACATATTAACCCCTTTAGTCAAGCAAAATATAATCGGGAGGTTCTGCCCTATAAGCTAGGAATTTTTCATTGGGATTAATGTTTCCGATGTTTATTAGTTCTTAATTTTTGTCTTCAATTTTGTGTACATTTTGTAAACTGTATTGTCGGATAATTATTTTTTCTTTTTGTATTTGAAGAAAGTTTTAATTGGATTCTAGATAATTTGAAGCGACGTTATAATAAATACAATTAACGTTATATGTGAGTACAGTTCTATTGTCATTGCATCTTAATTATTTATCAAATTCAATTGATAAATAGAAATTTTGGACAGGCACTGGTGCTTGAGTTTTGATAAAAAGCATTTTTGTAAGAGTATTTTGTCTTCTGCATTTTTATAAAATATATAAAATATCGAATGTAATGTAAATTAAATACTACTTATTAATACACACGAACTTTATTATAAGTTTTATTACTTTATTTTGTTGCTATTTTGTCATTTCTAATAGACGCGACATTTCGGTCTGTTGTTTTCTGCAACGTTATAGAAAAAATATAAATTTCCCTAACATATTTGCACCCTTGTATTAAGAGAATTTATTGCTAATTTCATAAGAACCTTCCTTACTTTCTATTTCTATCAAAAACAATTTTTGAAACCATTGACAATTTACATTTTGTCAGAAGTATTTAAATTGGATGTGTTAGAATTCCAAGGTATTGGATATATTATAGAGTTTCCAGAAACTTCTAAAATTAATTATTTAAGCTAATAAACTAATTTGTTATTTTAGAATATAATATATGTATATGTAATTTTTTATAATTGACAACCAAAAAAGGTAAACAAAACTTTTGAATCTTTCTAAACAAATTATAATAATGATAGAGAGTGGTAGATATTAAATGTCAATCACCATCAATAATCGATCATTATTTTAAGTAGTCCCCAAAGTTTCGGGTGTCATCATATTGAGATTGTCTAATATCATAAATACCGTGTGGGTCCATAAAACGCCGCCAAAGTTTGACGTAGTTTTTTATTCACGGGGTCTACTGTACTTTAACTCAATCAAACAATTTTTAATAAAATTCTAAAGTCAATAGCAGTTTTAATTAGTGAGGATCATGCATTTAATGAGAGAGACATATTTTCAATTTTAGGGGGCTCTTGATATGACAGACGGGTTTATTAGAGGGGATTTAGGAGGATATATTGTTTTCGGACCGCGAATGCTTTTCGGTTCGCCTTTTTTTCCTCATCCAGCCTAGGCTCCATGACAGTGGAGGCTTCATGTTACACTCAGCATCACGGCGCGTTGCTTTTGGTTAGAAAGTATTATTTAACTTAATTCAAAAGCACACTCTTATTACTCCGATCTTAATATCTGCAAGGGAAAACCCATAGAGAGATGTGTCTGGCGGGGAAATCGGGTGGTTATCAACAAAACCCGTGTACTTTTGCGTTTTGCTAATGGAAGCTGCCGAGATTTATGGTATGGTTTAGTCGGTTTGCTGTATCAATGTTCCAATTGCAGCACTGTTGCCTGCTGACAGCAGGATTAATTATGCATTTATTTATTATTTGCTAAATAACTTATTACGAGAAGTTATTTCTGAAATTATATTAGTTATGATAAAAATATCATTATTATCATGATAATAGTCCAGTTAGTTAACTAAGTGTCAAAAAAAGAGCATACAACATATGTAGACCTATTTCAATGCAGGACGTTAAAACAACATTGTATCAATGTCATGCTGTCTGGGTTAAGGTGAACACTTTTCACTCTGTTTAAGAAAATGTACCAGAGATCTAAATGTTTGAAATATCAGAAGAGTTTGCATGATGTTTGAGCCATTTAATCTGTTATATATATTTTAAATAAATATATAATTTTACTCCATTTATATTGGAGGGTCAAAGCAGGCATAGATTCTGGCAAATATATATGTCTTATTTGTCAAAATCTGCCTCTGCCTTGACCGATTCAGAATTGCCTATTTTTGGCTCTTTGTATTCAGTTAGGGACATAAGCTCAAAACGGCAATTATTTCCGAAAACGGAAACAATTTCGCAAACCGGAAATAAATATCTTAAAAACTGTGTTCAAAACGAGTATATGCATATATATATATAATGATTGTCGTTTTTTGCAATTTTTTTTTTCAACATTTTTTCTTTCGTTTGGCCGCAAAGATCTCTTCTTGAAGACCGCAGCTTGAAAGTTTTACCAATGAAATCAGCATAAAATTCTGAGTAAATTGCATGTGGGATTTTTATTTTCTATGTGGGGACTAGCTCGGACT